>CAJNIZ010046335.1:6880-40698 GCA_905231905.1 Symbiodinium pilosum | reverse complement strand
CACCGCCATGGGTCAGACGCGCTGAGCTGAATCGCTGCGAACCTCTGCTTCGAGGGTTTTTCTTTGCCAGCTGGTTGCAAAGCGGACACGGCGGAATGTCCCTTCAGCTGGGAAAAAGTGACGCTGCAATGTAAGGTCTGCATTGTCATTTTGAATGGGCCTGTATCCCTCGACTCGGCACGAAATGATTCTGCTCTGACAACAAAACCCAGCCTTTGACACAAGCCCAGCTAGCGAGTCTGATTTTGCGGGCCACCAAATGTCTACGACTCCTGGGCGATCGTTGCCTCGGGGAAGATGCTTTAAAAACAACGTATGTCCAAGCTGCTCTTGAAAAGCGCTTGGTTCAAACTCTCCAGTTGGCCGTTGATAGTTTTGACAAGCATATACACCGGGGCAGTGATCTAAACGTGTCCCTAGGCAACCTTGAGTGTATCATAGTAGTGCATGGTGAATTGTGGTGCTGTGTTTTTATGGCATAACAAAGACGAGACACCTTCCACCTACCTTCTTTCGTGCATCACCCGTCTAGCACGTGGCCGTGATGGCGGGGACGGCATTTCTTGTCTTGGCCTCAACTTGAGCTTGGCAGCAACCGCAGAGCTAGCAAGCACACTTTTCAGCACTGTCGAGGCGCCCAGCCTGTCGCCAACAAGCGAGCCTGTGGTTCCTCTGAGGTCAACGCCTCAGCTGGAACTCAGCAGCTTCCTTGTACGTGTCAACTCTTGTTGGAGGTAGGACGTGCTCAGCTCAATTCGTGTGCGGTATCCGCGTTTATCCCGAGATGCTCAGATCCTCTTGTTCGCCCGGCCACAGGCGGCATCAAACATCTTGCGTTTGCCTCCAGTATGACACCGCAGCTGTCAGAAAGACGTGCAAACGCAGTGTGCAGAAGGAAGCACATCCTAGACATTGCAACGCAACACAGCATCGTGGCAGCAGGGCGCAGTCGCAGTTGGCCGAATACAGACAAACCTGGTGTACCTCGCTGACTTGCCGTTGTCTGCCTAATGTTCATTGACTGCCACTGCCACCTCACTGCGGAGCAGTTCCAGCATGACGTGGAGGCACCAGAGATGCCTGGTTTGCACACAAAGTCACATTCAAAGGCAGAAGCAGAGATCGCAGTGTTTCCAGGAAGTGCTAGACAGATCTCGCAGAGCTGGAGTTCGAGGTGCCTCGAACTTGCAGATTCTCTGAGGACTAACTTGTTGCACTAAAGCATGGAAAAGATTCTGACGCTTTTGATTGCCCCAGCCTTTCCATCTTGGCTAGGTATTCTTGCATGTTCAACTTCGGCCGCGGATATGCTACGAGTGATCCAGCTGCGTCAAGACCACCCCTCAGAGATTTTTCCTTGCTTGGGCATCCATCCCTTGGATGACAGCCGCCAGGATTAATTTGATAACATATCGAGTGGCTCTGTGTCTTCAAATCGAACACTGGGGGCCCTCACCTCCAGGCTTTGACATGGCCGCATGGCAGATGGTGCGTGCCCAGGTTGCAGGCTTCGAGGAGCATGAGTGCCAATATGTTGCGCAAAGCCAGGTGATGTGATCGTAAGGGAGCACCACGAAAGTGGTCTTGCAGCTCTGGGCGAGTGGCTCGGTGGAGCCTAAACTTACCATGTCCTGCTGCTGATTGAGACATCATCCATCAAAATGCGAGGAGTTTGTCAAAAACCCGTCTTTTGCAACAGTTGGCAGGATAGGTTTGGACTTCTCCCGGCCGCTGATCAAGCAAAAGGCAGCAGCCAGAGGCACAACCGAGGTGCCTGTGCCGAGGCACTTCTCCTCATTTCCTCAACCGGTCGTTGGCTTGCATTCAGGCAGACGTCCGAGCCAGCCAGATTGCCGTGTTTGAGGCCGAAGCCAAACTCAATGCGGTTTTTGAGAGTCCTCACCAAACTATGATACATGATTGCTTTCCTCAGCATATCTTCAGGCACACCTCCAACTAGCAAAAGAACTTGACCTGCCAGTGAATGTTGCTTGGATTAGTTGGACAAGATCTGAAGAGTCATCGGTTGTGTTCGAACCTCAGGTGCATTCACGCAATGCAGAGAAGGAGGTCCTCAATATTCTTGCACGCAAGGAAGTTTGGGGCGTGCCGAGTTGGCAATTTCGTTGGATACAAGCAATGGGAAACTCTGCTGCTAGAGTGGAGCCGTAGGGTTTGGGCGAGGTCCTCCATGCCTACAAGGGGCCTGCAGCTCTGGCTGTCCAAGCTGCACAAAGCCGGCGCTTGTGGTTTTCTTTCCCGCCCTCGCTTGTATACAAGTGGGAGTACCAGGCGGGCTCTCAGTGAGGAAGCCAATATTTGTGTAAGTGTCGAAGAGGGTGCCTTCGTTCCCAATGCTCCCTTCTGCTGTGAAGAAGCATAGCCTTCACGACTTTGTGATCTCCTGTAGTACAGGTACATCATGGTACACCGCAGTAATGGACAGGGGATTGTCCTGTGGCCGGTTGCGCTGCCAGGGCGTAATCCCCACCCTACCTGTCCCATCTCTCTCGCGGTCAATCACTCTGTCAATGTAACAAACGATGAGATTCGGCTTATGGTGTCAGCAATTCAGATTAATGGCAGGGTGGCACAGAGAACGATCTCGTTGGGCAGGAAGCCGTGAAAGCCTTGCCACTCGAGTACCTCCTCCTTGAGACAGATAGTCCCAGCCTCGCAGCTGCCGGGCCCAAGGCTGGTCAATGTTACCCTTTTGCCCCGCCAGGCGCGGTTTAGACTCGTGCTCTGCTACGCCAGGCTCGCAATGAGCCAGGATTCATTCGAGCTGCCGCCAAAAAGATGGCCCAGCTGAAGGGTGTTAGCATCGAGGAGGCCTTGGGTGATCTGGTTGTACCACGCTCCTTCCATGTGCCCATGTGCTTGCAGGTGGCCTCGCGGACTACACAGAATGCTGTGCGTCTCTTCGGCAAGGCTTCACCCAATCTACAGGCCGAATGCTATGCTCATGCCGAAGGTGAAACAAGATTTGCTGTGGTCGGAGGCCTGCACTGTGAAGGAGTCGGAGAATTTCTTCACTGGGAAAACTCAGCGGTGGCAGAGAGACCTCAAGGAATGAGTGAAGGGTTTGCGCCTGTAAGAGCGGGCAGTCGTGGTCAACGCAACTACCTTCTGGAGTTTGTGTTTTGCGCTACACAGGACAAGCGCAAAGGCGAACTACCTGCGCCGCCTCCTGCACAAGCATTTGTTCCACCCGAGCCCGAACAGAAACAATCGAGGAATCACATAGCCATCAACATACAGAGATAAGGACGAGGGTTCCAGATATCAAAATTGTTTTGCCTTAGCTGAGGATCGACCCAGGAGGCGATGGTCGCGTCAAAGTCATGGCATTCAAGAGTTGATGGACCCTACGCTGTGCTCGTCCGCATTTGGACCGGTGCGTTGTGACTGAGAAGACCGGGCCACGATGCAAACGACTTGCGTCACCATCAGCCCAAAGAATCAGCGCTGGATCTTTGCAAAACAGTTCTGCCAGACGGACGACGAATTGCGAGCTGCAATAAAGGCCGGCGCTTGAGCCACGGAAACACGCAGCAGATGCCGATGAAGCAGGGCAGGAAGCCAAGTTGAGTTGGCTTCTACACCAGGCTCCAAGCGGAGGTCCTGTCTTGCAGACTCCGCCCTACGGCCCTACAACTTCTGCCACAGCTCTGGCTGTATGCGTGCAATCAAGAGTGGACAACATGTGGCCCTCTTTGAAGTGGGGAAAAGCGAGTGTGCCCGTTGTCGTTGCCATGGTTGGTGCTCATGAAACTTCAGTAGAGAGGCGCGCAGGGGCCAGTTGCTCTCCAGGCACCTTGCTGGACCTCGGCGTGTTGCATCGCGGTCAGCCCGTTCCTGAGAGAAATGACGAGGTTGCAGACCCAAACCCTGTGCAAGTTTGGTGGTGAGATCAGGAGGGCAATGGGCGGTTGCAGCAGACTGCCATTGTGACCACCCTGACCCTTGCGCTGGCGCAGAAGGCATCTGAGCAAAATAGCACAGGCAAGCGGACCATCGAACTAACATTTCTCAAGCTTGCGAGGTGAAAGGGCGCAGACGTCACACTCTCTCAGCGGGCCCCAGGCCTCTGTTCAAGCAGGATGAGACCACAGAATAGTCCACTCATGGTTTGTTAGTCTTGCATCCAGGTTTGCCCCCGAGCAACCGCCCAAGGCTTCAATAGAGATTTATTTTAAAGCCTGGAGATTCTAGAGCCCTCACCAAGATGCTGCAGGAGGGCGAGATCGTAGTGTCCGGCGGGCCTGCAAGATTGGCACGCAAGAAGGTTCCCCGATGGGTCAGTGGCTCAGGATGCCGAGTAGGCAAGAAAATGCGGTTGTTGACAGTCTTTCGCGCAGGCACCAGATGGAGGTTCCGACCCGCTGGTGGCAGACAAAGGCCAGCCAGCAAATGCTGAGTCATTACGATCTAGTGAATCTAGTGTTGACCAACTCACGCAAGATTTCAGGCAGGGGCGGCGCACTTGATTTCATGACCGAGGACTGGTTGCATGATGTCAGTATCGTGATATTGCACACTGCATCGACCTGTGTTGATTGTGTGGCATTCGCTCAGTCTTGACAGCCCTGCCTTCTGCATGAGGCCACGAAGTTTACAGAGTCCTTTTACCATGGCAGGAGGTGTATCCAGGCGATGGCCGGCGCGGGACCTAAAACAAGGCCAATCACTATCAGGCATCCATATTGCTCTCAATTCATAATCTAAATCATACACATGGGATCCCATGAGTGCATCAAATGACTAAGGTGCTATCGTGTAGTCTACGACTTGGGTATAGGTGAATGATGGCATGTTTGCCGAGCTTCTATGTTGCTGAGACGTGAGCGCAGTCGAGCGGACGGCCAGGTATGCGAAAGGAGCCGAACATTGGTGCAAAAAGGACTGGAGAAGATCTTCTTGCAGGGGAAGTTTTCGAGATCAAGCAGGAGGCCTTCACTTGGCTCCAGTGGTTGCTGCTGCACTTCTTCACCTGTCCCAAGTTCATTCATATGACCCCGTTGTGCCAGATCCGCCGTGCTGGGCGACGGTACTTCGAGCTGCTGGATGGCCGGGGCTGGGTCTTCGACTGGTCTCGCTGCCTCGCTTGGATGCTAGGCTTTCGGGAACACGTTAAAACGCGTTTAGATTTAGGACCGAGATCGACGGCGAGCGAGTCGAGCTGGTGGAGCTGCTTTGATTTTTACACGTCTTGCACTTTAGGCTTCACTTTAGAACGTCTAATTGATTGTTGTTTTTTTTGCTGGCAACCTCTCAGCCAAGGCTAGCAGCCCAGCTCTACACGGAGCCTCGTCAAGAAACTGGTTTTTGTTTCGGCACAGCGTGCAGTTCCAGCTCGGGTGTTACTTGTGAGTCAACGGAATTCCAGCTTTGGAGCCGCATGTTAAGATGATTGGCATCACATTGCGACCAGCTGTTTCTGCTGATGCCGCAAAGTGGTTTCAGCAAGTAAGCAGATCCTGAGACTTTCTGCAGGCAGAACACGGAAGTTTGAAAACACAGCGCCTGAGGTAGCTTTCCCTGACGGAGTGAACGGCATCGCCTGGAGCAGATCGGCAAATACTTTGATGGGTCTGAGCTGCTTCAGTTGGCAGGTACCACGGGCGAGTATTGTTCACCCACAGAGCCACAGGATTCTTACTTGCTCGCTGGACCCTGCAACAGACACTGCAACAGACACTGGGTGTGCTGAGCGCATTGCAGAGTGGATTGAATTTTGACCCAAGGCTCCGATGCCACAATGCGGTTCTGTACTGTCAATGGCTTCACCAATGAGGCTCTCACTGTCGACTCAGAGGAAGCCCTTTTCCATTCCAGAGCCAAATCATCGCAGGTGGAGGCAACAAATCTTGCACAGGCAAGATCCACGGATTGCGTTTGCAAGCCGGAAGCCCCCGAGTTTAGGGAATGTTAAGGCTGGAATTCGAACCGGCGACGTCTTGGTCATGATCGACCAGGCTGCGCACCTGCGGCGTGATCTTGATGCAAAAAGCTGCTTTTGTATCCTGTGGGCCAAGCAAAGCTGTTGATGACTTGTTCATGTGCATCGTAGATATGAAGAGATGGTGATGGTCTGCACCCTGAGAGTAGAGTTGCAGAAGCTAGTTTTTTGATGTTTGGTGTGTGCGTGTGTGTCGTATGCTGACACGGCCGAGTCACCTTGCTTATTTTGCTGTAGATCCCCGCACTTGTTTCAGGATAGATCTCTTTGATTTTCCTGATCTTCTTCTCAAAGCCAAGCACGCATAATCAAGAGCAATGGTGCACGAAAACCAGTTCTCTGAGAACACCATTTTTGCTGGAAGGGTTTTCTTGCCCACAGCGATGCTTTGCGGATGTGCTTCTTCGTGAAGCGTGTTTATTTGTGCAAAACTTGCATTTTTTTCGTACGCGCTGAGTGACACCTTGCGGTAAAGTGTTTGCCCTGTGTGTGCATCGGGCCTGGTTCGCAGGACCCTGTAGTTGGCATGCCGTTTGGGCAGGCCAGTCTGGTGGACTCGGCTAGCACCGCCTGAATGGGAGCCCAAAATGCGCATTTGTCTTGCAGGTTTTGGAGCGGGTTTGGGCAACCGGTGGCCGGCAGCCGGGATCAGGAGAGAGCATGCAAAGTTAGAGGTTCTTAGAACTGCCATGCAACGAAAAGGATATTTCTACAAGGTGACCACCGAGTCTCCTTATGGCATTGGGCGCTGGCCTGAGATGGTTCTTCAGTGTTTCATGACGGGCCAAAGTGCAGCCCGCAAGGATTCGAGATGAGCCGGACATCAACGGCCCTCGAACGGGCGAAGACTTGATCCGAGGGGCTGTCTTTGAGGCTGCTTTTTACGAGCAGAGGAAGCAGAGGATGCAAGATGCAAGGCCACATGGCTAATTGGTTTCCATTGGTCTCCAGGTGGACGAGATGGTGGAGGTAGAGGTGCCACTTTGTTCACATTTCGCTGTGGCATACTTGAGTCGGCACACACTGCAGTAATGATCTTCGACCTGCCGATTGTTCTCTCGTTCTTGCAATAGCGAACAGCCTCCGATCGTACCATCTGGGGCATGGTAATACGACATCTTTCTCCAAGTGTCACAGCTTCTCTGCATGTCTGCAGGTAGAGCCTGGCTTTCTAAGAACTTGCACAAGCTATCGTAAAAGGTTGAGGAGGAGTTGATGAGAGTGCTCGCAACTGACCACTTATGTCAGGATGAGCTCACTTATCTGCATCTGGCGGATCAGCGGGGATGGGCAGCTCTCTTGGCCTCATTGCATGGTGCTGTGCATGATGTTCTTGATGTTCGTATGGACAGTCAGGTCTTTGACAACTCGGCTGTCGATCCAGAGAACCCGTCTGACTCTTTGGTCCGCTGGTGCCAAGTAAGCGCATGCCCACATCTCCACACATGCTATCAGCTCAGGTGCGTCATCAACTTGGCAGAGATTGAGCCAGGCTGCACTCTGACAATGTGGCGTGGTGAGGCCAGTCGTAGTCATCCTTGTGCAGACGCGGGCGCGGGTCTTTGCCTGGCAGGTGGACGAGCTCGCCAAAACTATTGGTTTGCGCTTCAAGCAGGATGCTGTTAGCTGCATGCCGTTTGTATGAATGCAAGATTTTGAGATGTTTTTGTAGGATGGCAATGAGGGACAGCCTTTCACCCTGACCGTGCTGGAAGAGGGGGAGTCGCAACCTCCGCCGCCTAACCTCACGCTAATCGTTTTCCTTTAGATGACTGAGGCCCATCCAGCGTGTGCCGTGCGCCCCTGGCTCCAACTTGCGCAAGACCTTGCTAGCCAACGGCTTCCAGGACAGACCTCTGATACCCACGTAGAGATGTCTGCACGGAAACGTTGCAGTTCGAACGAGTACCCCCTCGAAATTGTACTGGGAGGAGGGCTTACGCTGAGTGCCACCTACTTCCGGTACACATTACAGTAGAGTGGGGGTGGGGCAAGAAATAGACGCCATAGATAGAAGAAAAGTAAGATAAGTAAGAGTTGCAGGGTATTCGTCGATGTTTGCTCATGTGGCTGTGGCATGCTGTATCACGTAAATGGCTGGAGCCGTTATTATCTTAAGCAGGACAAAGTATGGAAAGGAGAGAGCCTTGAGGGTCAATTATGAGGAGTGGTCGGAGGGGTGTAACTCAAGTTGAACCATGCAAAGATCTTGCAGTAGAAATCTATATTTGTCATCAAGTTTTTGCTGCCTGAAAAATTGAAATTCAACGATGTAGTTATGGCATGTATTCCAAATGCTCAGCGTTTGTGAGGCCGGATTTCGAAGAAGGTCCTGAACCTTCTTAACTCCTAGAATCAACCCCTAAACCCTCGACTCCTAAACCCGAAGTGGTAGAATCCTAAACCACTCACGCTTCCCCAGCACCGGGGTAGCACAATGCTGGGGTGGTTTAGGAGTCTAGGGTTTAGGTTTGGGATTGCAGCGTTTAGGGTTCTGGGGTATAGGGCTCAGGATTCTACAGCGCTGTTTGCATCTGTTTGGGGTATGAAGGGTGCAACCTTTTGTGCTTTCCGCACTAGTCACTAGTTCCTAGACTCTTCGGGGAAATGCAAGAGTCAAACGCTGGAGTCAGAAAAAGACAGTTGTCCAGCGCGATCCAAACTTGATAGCACAGTCACGCACAACCAGAGTCAGAGAGCCAGATTTTTTGTCATGCTTCCTCATTCTTGATCTCGGAGAAGTGGTCAATCCCCCCCCATCATGTCAAATCCCGGAAATAGGTACCAGTACCTACTACTGGCCCTACCCACTCCCCCTTCAAGGGGTCCTCATAGTTCAGCCACTACGTAGCTCAAGTAAGAACAGCGCTTGCAGGTCTACCAGGATCTCCGTTCCGTTTTCAACTGCAACGCTCAGCAGCTTTGCGGCACCTGTGTCTTGGACGTGATGGAGGCCACGTTGCCCGTTGGCAAATGTCGTGATGGGCTTTGTCCAACTTGTTTGCTGAAAGGGTGATGACAACCTCACGGACCGAAACTCAGGGAATACTTTTACTTTTTTGGGTTCTTTGTCGGCCACCAATTTGGGAAATTCCCAGGTTCGATCAGTGAACGAAGCAGCGGTGATGTCAGCGAACCCACCCAGCTTCAGGCATCCAAATCCTACCTTCTCGGTGTGCTCATTCCTTGCTCATTCGTTGCTGATCGGTGTGACTGAGTCCATGGGCGCAGGCTTTGCTGCAACATCGATGTCTACGGTGATGTCACCGTGAGGCAGTGACTGCATGTGACTGCCATGTTATGCAAGCCCATGCGTCCTGACAGCCAGTAGACCGCTGCAGTGAAAGGCTGCGCCCGCGCGGTGTGAAGTACGGTGGGGGCACCAGCTGAGGGCAAGTCGCCCGGGCAGTTTTCAGCCAAGCTTCAAGTGTCTTGCACGCTCCATGACACCGACCCTGAGAAGATGCGCATGAGACGGTGCGGTCAACTGTGGACAGCTTTTCTGCGACTCCGCCTGCTTTGATAATTCGCCAGCTTGACTTAATTGTTTAACGTCAGGGGCAGGTCCATGAATGGATGCCTCAGCCTACAGGTTCCTGGAGGATTCTCCAACAAACCTCCAAAGTTCAGACCCTCACAGCGCCGTGAGCTTCTTATTGATGAGAACATATGTGCAGCTGAAGGTACCCTGATGCAACCAAAATCTGTTGTGCATGATGTAGAAGCGCCTTTTTTTGCTGGTCGCTGTTTTTGGCTGGAAGTTTTGCAATAAGCTGACAGCAATCCGCAGCCAAGCAGGACCCCACGAGCAAGACCGCCGGCACAAGCATTGCTATGCAGCATAGTCTCAAGTCTTTGCAGCAAAGATCAGACTCCTGCTTCGCAAGCGTATTAGACTTTTCACAGAGAGCCGATTGCTGATTTGCGCTGTACGCTCGTTATCATCACTCAAGGTTCATGTTCGGAAAGAGACATGGCAGAAGGGCCACCTGATTCAGTCATTACTTCACATGTGAGACTTGGAAATTTCAATCCAATCCTGCGTGCCGACTGGTGTTAGAAGTGGGAAGCTCAGAGACTGTGCTTCGGATCGCAAAGTCCTTTGCATCGTGCGTTTGATTTTGGGCCAGCCAGACGACCGCGATCACATTTCTGGCAATTCTGGTGTTCTCCTTTGATCTAGGCCCACTCAGACAGTCAGTTGAATCTAAGAACTCCTTCCCGAAAAAAAACCGTAGTATTGAAACTGGCGGTCAGTGATGCGCTAGCTAGAGCTCTGAGCAAAACCTTATGCCGACAATACTGGTGTGTTGAGGCCAGCGGTTGGAATCCCGGAATCCCGGAATCCCCCGAGACACAAATAAGGACGCGCTGAGGGGGGTTAAAAAATCACTAAACAACTTAAAAAGAACTTGCTATGTTCTCCTCCCACCATTAGTCAAAAGAACGTGAAAAGCACGTCCCCGATGGTAACCCCCCCCCCTCCCCCTTCGGTTCTTTTTGGCACAAGCCCCTGAGTCACGTCAGCTGACCGTCCCCCCGCCTCTGATACCTCCGTCAGTCCGGAGCTTTTGGCATGTCCAAGTGAAGGGCATGAAGGGGACTTCTCCTTCATGGTCGCTATCATGAATTCCCAACACGTGCTAGAGGATGGGAGGCTTCTGTTAGTCCAACTTTTCAAGATGTTGGGAGCCACAGTACAGCTACAGGCAAGACACGATGGAAGTGCAGTCGTGGTTCCGATCTGAGGAATGGCAGAAAAGTCAGAACACGAGCAATGTCCTGCACAAACGCGATACCATCAAAACTACCAACAACAAGCAAGATGTGCAAAACCCTTGTATAGTGTCAACATCACGGAATCCTGAAAATGACCGCAAGCCCTACATCAAAAACAGGAACAACTACAAAAAACTGACATACCAACATGTACCTACAACAGAGTTTTTCTGCTTTCCACCTGAGCTTGACCCCTGGCGCGATCTGATCATAGGCTGCAAAACCAAAGGAACGCGTTCCGGCTGATGCGATCCAGCAGTGTCCACTGTGGGCAAACCTAGGGTAGAGTGAGGGGACGTCATCATCAAAATCAAGAGAAAAAACATCTGAAGGTTCAGGGTAGATCTCTGAGTGTCCGCTGTGGGATGGGGGTATACAAGAGGCGGTCTAAAAAACTCCAAGCGCCTAGGAGCTCTTAGCTGGACTCGCGCATGTTTCTTGTTCTGGTAAGGAAATCTCCAGTCTCGGTCTGCATCTGCAGAATGCGCTGTAAGGGAGCAAGCAGCCATAGTCATGTAAGTCTTGCAATAGCTGCTTGCCATAAGCTTAAGGGGTGCAAGGCCTTCGTTGGGGGAGGGGAGGCTATACTCTATGAGCCCGCAGCGAGCACAGAGGCCTTCTCTTATCAGGCAGGGTCAAGCTTTTAAACAGCCCTATTGAAGCACCCACTACCTGGGGAGTCCAGCTCCTCTATAAGCAGACCCAGATAAGAAGCCACTTTGTGCGGAATTGCGTGCACCGAGGCTGCTTTCAAAGCATGGGAAGCGGGTTGCAGGTGCGCGCGGCTGCATGCATTGTCTGCTTCGGCGTGGGAACTTTTGACATGCTGGAAGGTGTGTGTGGCCACCCTGGGGCTGATTGGTGTCATGATCTTCATGTGGCTTGCGGTCGGGCAGAGGTGATGGCAGTTAGCGTGTTGAGACTGGGACCCTGTCCAAAGGTTCCCACCGAGCAAACGCTGGATCTGAAGTTCCCCAACGCGCGCGGCCAATCCAATGTGTTATCTAATGCTGCCTCTTAGCAGGTTGGCTCCGTTGCCTGTCATTTTGTCTCATGTGCCTGAGTTGCAGAGACCTCCGCGAAACTGACCGTGGCTTTGCAATTTGGCTCACGCGTGAAATGATGCTGTGTTGCAGCTGCATGCGCTGAACTTTCTCCTGCCTGGCCCCACGTCTGCATTTCGGGTTTGGACATGTGAGAGCATGCTGCATGTCAAAGCTGGTTAGGTACACGTTGCATGTTTCCGCACTAGCGCTGTAAACATGTGGAAGCTTTCTTGGCCAAGAGAACTCAGCAAACTGGGTGAGTGTTTCAAGATTGCTCCGTAACTCAGGATGAGCGGGTACGGTCCTGAGACCTGAGAGCTCTATGCGCCGACCCTTCTTCAAGATGCTTCAGGTTGGCAGCACTTCTGGAGCAGAAGCTCACCGGCTTGAACAGTTTCTTGCTTGCACGGGTGCCTGGGTCGGTGACAGCTCCGAGAAGATTCCTGACATGGCCTGGAAAGGTTATTTTGGCAACGCCAACTGCCTGTCGACGCCGGATCCAGGGCGTTCAACCTTGGCTAGGCCGAAACTTTGCATGCGGGTCAGTGATTTTCAAACGCCGTTTTTGCCGCTGGAACGGCCAGTACGGCTCTTCCGCCATCACCCTCATCGGCTGTCTCCCAGCAGCACCACAGTTCAGAGCTCAGTTTGGACTCTCGACTTGGTGGCTGGAAGGGGATAGTGCACAGTGTTATCTTTGAGATTCTGAAGGGCCGGCCCAAGGTCTGTAACGAGTTGCCACATAAGCACCCCGTCCGGACTGTTGCACTTCATTGCACAACAGCTGCATTGCTTCCGAGGCAGCTCTTGGCCGGCTGACTCGCTGACAGAGCCAGAGAATGAAAGCATGCCAGCAGCCTAAGCAGCCTAAGCAGCCTAAGCAGCCTAAGCAGCCTACAGTACCCACTGGCTAGGTTGGTTCAGTGGAATTGTTACCCCGAGGCCTTGGGTTGCTGCTCCTGTCCGGGCTACTCGATGTTTAGCACGGAGTGGCACTATAGATGAGGCCTGGCAACCATGACGCCTAATCACCTACGCATTCTCAAGTTCTTTCAGGGCTCCTTTGGTCAGTCGGCGCCACAGAACCTTGGGAAGGTTGAACCGCTCAGTTCGGGGCTCGGAAACCCTGTCCAGCCCTGCTTTCACATCTTGATCAGATCATTGGCACCAGGCACGCTAAAAGATGAATTCAAGCGAGGGCCTTTGATTGCAGAAGTCCAGTTCACCCTTACTTGGAGTAAGTAGTAATAAGTAGTGTGTCTGGTCTGAGAGCAGGTTCAACAAGAGCTTCGGAGAAAAAGTGGACGGGCTATATGCGGCGGAGTGCGACTTGCTGTTCACAGAAGCTGTCGACTTCTTGCCAGGGCTGTTCCGGTTTGTGCAGCCATTGCAGGTACAGAGGCTGGCGGCGCGTGCGGGGTGATGGCAACTGTGCTAGGCCTAGTCACCTAGTGCTGAAGCAAGCTTTGGAGGGGACAGCAGCTGTTACAGAGCAAACACCAGCTGCGATCCCTGCACGCATGCACACATACAACTGCGACAGCCAAAGGCAGCTTCCAACGGGGCATTTGTGACACGCACTGAGTGGAATGAGCAGCACTACCCCTGTCCATGGATATGGGGCCAGTTGTCGGGAGCTAGAGTTGGGTGCCAACTCGCATTGGCAGAGGCCGAATATCTAGGGAGCATCGCGAAAGAAGGGATACGACAGCAAGCGTTGCTTTGCAGCAGGGGACCTTCCATTGCCGTAAAGCTTTCTGAGGAACAAGCGTCAGACACGAGCAGGTTGACTCCTGGAATTTGTAGCGTTGCTCGCAAGGTCATAGTGAGGCTCAAAGAATGCTCATCAGTGATACCGATGATGTGGCAAAGCTGTTGTAGGAAAGCGTGAAGAGGTTTTTTGGAGGACCTTTTTTTTAGGTACCTTTTTTTTTGTGGCCATGGCCTCGAGGGTGTTCGAATTTTGGCTTTTCAATCATTTTTCATCATTTTCTCTATTTTCCCAATATTTCTTCATTTTCTATCATTTTCATCATTTTATATAATTTACATAGTTTTTATATCATTTTCCTCGATTTTATTCAATTTTGATATACACTGTTCATAATTTTCATCATTTTCCATAATTTGTCATACTCACTTGACTTCTGCCTTCTTTCTGTTGGCTGCTTGGGTTTTTGGCTTTTTGGCTTCTTGGCTTCTTGGCTTTTCGGCTTTTTGGCTTTTTGGCTTTGTGGCTTCTTGGCTTTCTGGCTTCTTCGAATTCTGGGACTGTGGTTTCTCGCGTTCTGCTGTAGTAGTAGTCGTAGTAGTAGTAGTAGTCGTCGTCGTCGTAGTAGTAGTAGTAGTAGTGTAGTTGATGATCAGTAAGGGAGGGTTATGCAGATCATGTTGTTTGCAAATGGGGGGGGCGTGCGCCCCCCCCAAACCCTCCCCGACTTTGTTACGGCCATCCATGCCTGCCAGTGTCATCGTTTTAAATCATCTCCGTACTTTCCATGATCCCGACACCCCCAAGATGTATTTGTGCGGCCATCCAAGCTTGGCGCAGTTATTCGGATCATGTTGTTTGCAAATCCCACCTCCCCGCCTTTAACGCCATTTTTATGCTTCCTGTTCTCATGGTTTTCATAATTTCCCGGCATCTTTCAACATCAGGCTGCATATTTTTTATCGTGTTCATCGTTTGTTTCCATCATTTTCATCATCATTCTTTTTAATCATTCTCAATTTTTCAATATTTTCATAACTTTTATGACTTTTCTTCCTAACTTTCTATCATTTTCATTATTGTTCATTATGTTTCATCATTCGTCATCATTGTTCACCAGTTCTCGTGATTTTTCAGCACTTTCTTCATTTTTCATCATTTCGCACAATTTTGATTTTTTTGATCATGTTCTATCATGTTCATCATTTTTCATTCCTGTCGTTTGTAATTATTCTTCACTAAGTTCATCATCTTTCATCATTTTTCTATCGCAATCATGGTTTTTCACAATTTCTCATCATGTGTCTATCATTTGCCGAAGTTTCATCGTTTTCTTGCATTTTTCTATCATTTCCATAATTTTTACAGAATTTTCTTTCATTTTCAAGATTTTTCGTGATTTTTCATCAGTCCTCACAGTTTTTGCCTCAGACTCGCGCTCCCGTATGAGGCGTTCCTTGATTCCAGGCCCCCAGCGCACAAAAAAAAGTACTAAAGAAAAACAAAAAGTAGCAAAACACAACTCCACCCAAGATTTTTCCACATGTTGAAAACGCAGCTATGGGTGAAGGGGAACGTGGCAAATCTGAACTCCACTCGGGACCCCACTCCAACTTTGCAGTCGGCAGGATAACATGCTCTGTGAAAACCATATCATGAAGGTACAGCTATACGGCAAAATCGGGGCTTTTGTCACAATTCGGAAATCCAAAGATGAGGGCATGAAAGGGCGAGAGGGGGTGATCGTGCGAGAGGGGGGGTGCAAGGCCCCTCCAGCGCCGACAGAAGAAGAAGAAGGGGGTGATCGTGGACCGTTGTAGGAATCAGGGAAACCCCAAAGAGCCTCAAGCCAGGACAGAAATGTCAGTGGCATGTTGGGCAAATGGAAAATCGGTAGGCCATGCGTAAACCATCAGGATGGATTCCTGGATGCTGCGCACGGAGAATGCCCAGATTGAGAGCCTGAAGGGCTAGTGGGATGCCACTTCCAAATCTTGAATCCTGCAAGCTGAGGGAGCGTGTTGGACCCGATCCCTCAAGATGCGAGTGGTGGATCAGAGGTAGACATGTGAAGCTGGACTTGGTGCTTGCAAGGTCCATATAGCCCCAGGAGTTGAGTCCTGCATGATGTGTGGCTGTTCAATCCTGCTGAGGCTTTTACCGCGCAGTTGGGTACAGCCTGATTGAGCAGATCGCTGCGAACTCACACAAGTTGCAACAGATGCAACTGATTCTTTCTGCCAATGTAGAAGATTGGTTTGTTGAGATTCTCTCCGCTCAAAAGCGGCGGCCTGCGGCGGCAGCGCTGGCCAAGCCCCTGGCATGGCCACCACTCCTCCACCGACCCAGCACTTGGCATCATCTCGCAGCCTGCCACGAGGTCCAAAAGCTGAGAACACTAGCGTACGAGGCTGTTGCACTTCCTGTGGAAGGGGGCCCTGCATGGTGCCCGGGCAGGATCCTGTGGAGCAACGCGGGCACTGCCGCTTGGTGTCGGCCCTAGTAGCAACAGATGACGTAAGCGAACATCCGAAGAGAACGACTAGCGTTGAGATACTTGTCGCACCTTGGTCCCTGTTTCCCAAGGTGGACCACCTGGAGCGCGTCGCTTCTGGTCTTGCCTGGCAGGAGCACGTGGAGTGTCAAGAATGGCCCTCCTCCTTGGCAGAGCGAGATGAATTTCTATGTTTGTTTGATATAGTATATTTCTGTCTTTGATTGCTCTTATCTCAAGCGACGACAAACAACATCAATGCAGCACGAATCGTCGCACCGAAAGACAGCAATGCCAGTGAAGAATTGAGGTTTAGGAACCTTTTAGGGCGCCAGGTGCCGAGTGATTTAGAAGGCTAAGAAATTGACCTGACGGCCACAGCGGCAATGGCATCACACTGCTCTGGTTGCAAATGTCTGGTGGGTCTTTGGAAGCTTCTGGGCCGACCAACGAAGCCTGTTTGCAGAGAGCCACGCGAATCCTCTGGTAATCTTACATTTGAAGCAAGCAGTGGAGAATGCTCACCTGAAGGTCTGCACAAGTGTCTGCCGACCACCAGCTGCTCGATGGCAGCGGCAAGGACTTGCAAATGTGATAGCAGCCAGGAATCGCAGCGCCAAGAAACTTCTGGATTCAGGATGTGGCAGCGCTGCCAGCAAGAACGGAAGCAGACTGCTTGCAGGCGGATGGGCAGACGGCAGCTCGGCCATGTGGTTGGGTCCCGGGTTGCCTTGTTGTTTGCGAGGTTTGGCCGGACTTCATTCCAGACTACAAGGGTCCGGCCCAGTTTCAGCTGTTGAAGTTGAAAGGGAGCACGTGAAGGATCCTGCACTCTTTGGTCAGCTGGCGGCCCGCTGTAGGTGCTCCGCGCTTCGGTCAGCCTTCAGGCCAAGTCCAGGGCCCAGGCAAAGAAGTTTAAAATCCTCCTCCTATCTCTGCCTTCCAAACTTCCAGGTTGCTGCTGATCGCCAGGACGTCCCCTTGGGCTGCATTGGGCCACATGCCGCAGTGCTGACCTCTTGAAGCTATGCAGGACTCCGCTGGTTCCTTCGAGCACGATGCACAAGCACTGAGCGGCACTCAGGGCTGTCCAGGGTTATTGTGCTGCGGCTGGTTGCCTCATGTTCGCAAGGCTCCCTGAAGTCATATTGACGCTCATGAAAAAGTTTCCTGTTCATCAGGTTCAAGGAATTCTCCGAGATTGCGAAAGGTTGTGAACTTGCATCTGCTGGAGAGAAGGCGGCTTGCAGCCACCAAAGCAAAGCTAAAGCAAAGCTTTAACGAATCAAGCCTTCAAGCAGCCTTCGAGCAGGTGGCAGGCATGGAGATCAGTGTGCTGGTGGATGATGGTGACGCAACAGCATTGGCCCTGGGCTTCATGACCTGTGGCGACTTAAACTGTCACCTCCGACCCCCTCAAGCGAGGTATGGGCAGCAGATTTGCCAGGTAGCAGCTGTGGCTTTATTTGCTCGAGGCGCCTGTAGTGCTCTGGTTTTGAAGTCGGTCTCCAGACGTAAAGTCGCACGCAGCTCGTGAAGACATTGCCCCACCTGCATCAACCGAAGAGAATTTCAGCAGATCCCCGCGCACGACAGATCAAGCATTGCACGTCTTGAATTCCTTCGTGCCACGGCTGCGGTTTGACTTACGAAATGGTGTCCATGGGTTTGTGACTTAGGGCCTCGAGAACAAACAAGTTACCTCCAATCACCAATCCATGGCAAGTCTCGGATCTGTCGCGCAACAGGATTGACTTGGACTTGGACTTGTCCCCAGAGGCATGTCTGGCATCAGCACCAAAGTCGGTGACAGCTGTTCCGTGCGCAGGAAGTGATTTGGGTAATCTACAGCCTGCAGGAGAGGCTGGACTGGGTGGGCGACTCAGGTTTGAAAAATTTGGAAACCAAGAAATGCTGGATATTCATTCGACAGTTGGTCATGAGGATGGCGTCAGCTTCGCGGCCTACGAGCTCCTTTGTGAGGCGAAACTGGCACTGGCTTGCCATTTGCTTGCCACTTGCTTGGAGCCTGCAAATTGCCAGGCAGTTCCACTTCAAGCCAGCCGAGCTTTGGGAGACGTTGTGTACTGCAGGCTGTATGCGACACAGAATCATGTGCCATGTGAGAAACCGAACGGCAGGTTCCCTGGCTGGGGCGGCATATCGGGTCGTGATGTACCCCTCTCAAAAACAAGCCTTCGCATGCTGTCTAAGCCTAAATGAGACATCGTGGTGATGCGTGATGGGTGTTGTACTGAGGTTGTTCAGGAGCGCTTCCTGCTATCTCCGGACGACCCCACTGGTGGCTGTGTCGAGCCGGCTTGCTTGAGAGCTCGCGCCCACAGAACCTACTCAAGCATAGATGTTCAGCCGGCAGCCTTGTTTACGTTAGCAAACAAAGCTCAATATGCCTCGAAAAGCACATGCAACCTCAGCCAGTATGACTCTGTGCCAGCTCACATCAGGCCATTGTGATGAAATCGCCGCGGCTGGACCAGTGCGCTTTGATGGGAAGGCTTTTTGACCTCTGATGACTCCTTGTTATCTCATGCTTGTCGATGCGATGTCCAGGCCTCCGCAGGAGGGCTGGGTGCGTGCGGCTGCCTTACATGGCGATTTACAGTGGCTGGCAAGGAAGCAATGCAACGCACTTGCTGATCTTTCCAGGCGACATCGCTTCTTTCTGGTTTCCATGTGACCAGGAGTCCAGGACAGGATCGTCAATACTGGGATTGAGGGGCTGATGTCATAGGCGGGCAACGCCATTGAGAAAAAGTGCAATTGTGGGACAAGCTCTGCGAAGCTTGTACAACTTGTTTTAAGACCTTGCATAATAGCCCGGCTTCTCTGCGTTATGTCATGAGTGTTCCAAGATAGCGTCTGACCTGTAAACGATTGGTAAATAGAATCAATACGTAAAACGATAAGGAGTAGAAAAGAACAGAGAAGGTTGAAACGTTGAAGGTTTATACAGGATTTAATATGCTTTTTTCATACAACCCCTGTTGAGGCTTTGCAAAGGCCCGCCAAACAAGCGGCACCCTTGTGCTTGCCAGAAATGCGTTCGTTTCTGATGTTCCGGGGGTGGCCTTGTGAAAGTACTTCAGGGCTTCAAGGAAAAAACATCATATTGATGCTTTACACCTGATTGCGCATATTGCGCGGATCGATTGGGTCTCTGTTTCTTACGCCCAAAGCTAGGACGTGCCAAACGTTCAGGGGTCAGCGGCTAGCTCTACAGCAAGGTTTGGAATTCTAGACTCAACGCAAATGGGTCTTTCTCGACTCTGCGAACTTCCGCTGGGCCGCAGGCCAAGCAGGTTTGACTGCAAGTTTCCCCTCAAAGCCGCTTGCTGCGCACAACCCAACCTGAGGTCCTGCTCCGCAGTCCCGTCTGCAAACCTTCACGACTTGTGAAGCTAAACCTGACTTTGCAAAGGTTCTGGGCATCCCTTTGCAACCTGCAGCATAATTTGAGCCCATCGGCCATCCAGCATGCCTCAACGGTTTGGCGGATGCTTCCTTAGTTCTTCTCTTAGCAGAGGAGATGGGCGCTTGCGCATCTGGGCGATCTCCAGCACTGATCTGGGAGGTATCTCAGCCGAACTGGTGACGCATTGGCATGTAAACGTAGGCAGGGTCTTGCAGCAGCTGTACGAAAAGCCTGATTTGACTCTGCTGGCCTGGGAGCCTGGACCCCGGGGCAGCCAGAGCCCTCAGGACACTTCAGACATTCATAGGAAGGAGGCAAGATCATGTCAGAGCTCCATATAGAGCTTTAATCCGACCTTTGGGGGGTAACCGCCTGCTGTTATTTGTTCATGCATGCCAGCTTCACCAGACGGTTCGGCTTGACTCAGGCATTCATTTCACGAGATGTGGTCGTTTCCCAAATGAGTGGAACCCCAACATAGACCCTAAAATACTGTAATCCTTATTCTAGGGGTACCAAAATGGTACCCCGAATTTTGGGAACCCCACCCAAGTAGTGATTTCAAATGTTTCTTCATGTCGCCACGGGAAATTCGGCCCAGCTCTCCTGAATCTCAAGGTTTGTTTGCCAAGTTTAGCACAGTTACTAAGACTATTATTAGTATTGGTATTATTTCTAATACTCTTGTTATGATCAGTGTGAAAATCATTGCTAATACTAAATGTGCACTGCGAAGATGTTCCATCTAACATTCTTTTGGGCCTTTCTATGTTTCATCTTGCCTTCCGAGGTGAGAATGTCCCCAAAATTCATGAAGTCCTGTTAGAGACTTGAGCAGGTGGGCACTTCTAGAGGTACCATGGGAGAGCCTGAGGTTATGTCCCAAGCTTTGTGATTGCAATGGGCAAGAAAGCTGGGAAGCGGATACCCATTGAGTGGGTTGCCAGCTCAGTGACTTCCTTCAGGCAAAGGCTTGTAAATCCTTGTCGCTGTGTTTTTCGCGAACATGGATTTGCCCAAGGCCCACAGATTGCAAGAGCACTGCCGCCGCAGAGCATCGGCAGGGTGCTAATGACTAGTGACCCGTGCCAATTTGAATGTTAGCCTCAACACCATGTGGGTGGTTGTCAAAATTATGGTCCCTTTTTGGATCCCTATTATAATACGGCACTTCATGTTTAGGGTACCCAAGAAGGGACCATAATTTTGACAACCACCCATGTGTTGAACTCAAGCTGCAAAGGCTGCCGGATCTCGAAGACCAGCCTCGCTCTCCTCTGCTGCAAACCAACAGGTGCGAAGTGTCAGCCAGGACTCGTGACTCCGGCTACCTATGAGCTCATATAGTGATTGCCAGGCGGGCAGCACCCGCATGGCAATCAAGCAGCTCAACCAGAAGATTGATGCCGCATGGGAGTGGTTCAATGTCCAGATGTTGCGGGCCGAGACTTGTGTCGCACTGTGTGGCACTGATGTTTACAGCAGCTCGCGGCAAGGTCCGCCCTACTGGAACCGTGGTTCTTTTTGGGTTTGTTGGCTTTGGGCTCAGAATGGCTCAGACTGTTCTTCGGAGTTCTGTGTATGGGTATCCCCTGCTTGAAATCCCAACCGTCGTGCAGGTAGTCATTCTGTGTGTGATGGGAGTACGGTGGCCCGATGCTTAGCCACTTTGGGAGCATGTGTGAGCCGTCCGTCCTCATGAAAAGATGAGGACATACGACCTCCTCTGGGGGGAATGGTGAGGCCCCTGAAAAGGTAGCTACGTTCTAAAGTTTGCCCAGGCCAGCACTGCTTCCTTGTTTGTACATACGCATGCACTTGCTTCATGCCACAAAGGGCTTTGAAGACCCCGAGGCTGACTGGTATGTTCGTGCAATGCAAACACACATGCATGCCTGCATGCATGCATGCGTTCATAGGTATGCGCATGTATATATATATATATCTTGTGTGTATACATGTGTGTACACATCTGTATGCTTCTGTATGTGCATATACATAACTGCAGGTAACTGTTTACGTTTTCACTCTTCCCCACTGGGATTCAAGCTTTGTGGTGTGTCAACATGAAAACATGGCAAAGCCATGGTTTTTCAACATCCCCAAAAAGGGGATCCGGCTATTGCTTCTGAGGCGCCTGGAACCGACAACAACTTGGGAAAAAAGCCAGAAACTTTGGAGTCATGCCCACGGACTCCACCGCCCAATCAGGAGGCTCGTGGTGACGAGCGGCGCCAGATCCACGCCCCGGCCCCGAATGTTGAGGGCTTTTGAAAGTGAGATGAAGCTTGAAAGTGAAATAAGCTCTCAGTTTCCTCATCAGGAGGCGTTCGAGGATACTGCGGCTGGCTCCATTGCCTGCACCTCTGCCTCCCTCGTCTGCGCAGCTTTTGCTCCCCCTGTAAATTTCAGGATCAGTCCTGCATCCGTGCCATCCGGCATCTGACCGCCAAGTGCCGGCCGTAGAAGCAAAGCCTGCCTCGCACATGGTCAAGCACGTGTCAGAGCAAGCTGGAACCTGCTCGACAGGTGCATACTTGAAAGGGCAGATGATTGCGACATGTGCGGTGGCATCAGCTTTCGGACGCTCTGCGAGGTGCAAGGACATTCCGCAAAAGCACAGCAGAAAATGATATTCTTGACATGCACTGCAGCCTATGGGATGCTTTCATGCTTCCTTCATCTTGCTGCGCTCTTCCGAAGGTCTTGGCTACTCGATTGCTTAGTAGCCAGATAATAGATCATCACAATGCCTCGGAGCCTTCTTTTGTTCGCCGCCGCGGCAGGTACAGCGCAGGCCATCGACAATGGTCTTGGCCGCACTCCACCCATGGGCTGGCGGTCATGGAACCTGTTTGGGGCAAATGTGAACCAGACTTTGATGCAAGAGATCATGGATGGCATGGTGTCAAAGAAGCGTTCCGTCGACGGAGTTCCAACCTCCTTGTGTGACCTTGGCTATTGTGATGTTGGCTTGGATGACAACTGGCAGGACTGCAAGGGCGGTCACAAGTATTCCTATCATGACGATTCCGGGAAGCCCATTGTGGAGCTCACACGCTTTCCGAATATGACAGCCATGACAGGTCATGCGCACCAGCTAGGCCTGACCGCCGGGTGGTACGGAAACAACTGCATCTGCCGGGAGCACACGGCCACGGATGCCATGTACGAGGCCCAGTTGGTGTCAAAATCTTATGGATCGCATTATTTTGCCCCAGGAACTTGGTTGGCAGTCAGAATTGACAAGGAAATAGGGAAGAAAGAACCAAGGGAGTCACCGACTGGCTGCCCCAAAGAGACATTCATTTGAATGCTTTCTTTGTGAAATCCTGTTTTCCATGGCTAATTCATGCGCACCGGGGGCAATGCTGAAGTCATGATAAATCATGGTGCTCTTCCAGGAGGATGTTGCAGCCTTGGCGGCCTTTGAATTTGATGGCGTGAAGCTGGATGGCTGTGGCAGACAGCTGGACCTGGACAAGTGGGCTAGCTTGCTAAACAAGACAGGGCGGCCAGTGATGATCGAGAATTGTCACTGGGGCAGGACAGTGCCTACTGAGACATGGTGCCCGTGGAATTTCTTCAGGACGTCTGGCGATGTCCGAGCTTCATATGGCAGCGTTGTTGGCAACCTGCAAACAACAGTGCAGTGGGCCCAGAAGAACTTGTCAAGGCAAAGCACCAACCAATACCCCCGTTACGTTGCATGAATAATGCATGAATAAATTGTAGCATTTACTGTGAAACCGATGTTTGGGAGTGCGTGCCCTGAGGCCTGGGTGTTGGGCATATCCGGACATGCTGGAGGTTGGCTGCAAGCACGGCCCAGGTGGTGCCAGCGACCCCGGCCTGAGCTACCATGAGGCCAGGAGCCATTTCAGCGCGTGGGCAATTGTCTCCGCACCCCTGACGCTCTCGATGGACGTCAACAATGACACCATCATGGACGAGGTCTGGGACATCGTCTCCAACAAAGAGATCATTGCTGTCAACCAAGCGTACTTTGGCCATAGCGGAAGCCCTTTCCAACAGGCCACTTCACACGTGGTGTTGGAGGACTTCAATAACGTGATTGGCGGCATAGACTTGCCGCATTGGACCAGGGTACCACGCTGGCAGTTCTTCTACAAGCCTGTTGGGGCTGGAAAGATCGCCGTGCTACTGATGAATCACGACAAGTCAACACATGACTTGGTTCTCAAGTTCAGCGAGGTTCCAGGCCTGACTTGCCAGAAGTGCAAGGTCCGCTGTTTGTACATACACAGCGACCTAGGGGAGCATCAGGACAATTTCACTGCTCAAGCAGTGCCCTCGCATGACTCGCGAATGTTTATGTTGTCGCCTGTCACTGCGTCCATCTACGTTTAGCTTTCACCACAGTGATGATGGTGCTTGACCATCTTCGCTTGCTCTGAGAAAGTGGATCCATGTTGGTACTGTTGAGAGTCTTGCACGAGTGAAACTCCCTACCATGCTTGGCAGATCTTTAGGACTGGGCTCCCCGGAAGACTTCTGCGAAAAGGCCATGTTTGCTACAAGAACAAAATGCAGGTGACGAAGGGTTGTCGTCCTCATCAGATTTTGCAGGTAGTCCTTCCCATGGACGTCGAAGCAGAATCTGTGCATCTCCTCAGCTTGAAGAAGAAGAGAGGTTGAGTGGACTGACTATGACTTTTTTGCCGAAGTGTGGGGTCCTGGGATTGTCCCGACCTGAACGCGTGCGCTGACTTTGGGCGCGGGGCAGTGCGCGGGGGGGGGGGGGGGGGGGTGTAGGCCTCCCTTTCGCCCGCAGAAGAATAAGATCAACCTTTCAACTGTCGTCTGTTAGGGCTTAAAAGCAACCTGCAAAGGTGGTGATGAATGCTGTGGTTGCCGCCTTGGATGTCAGGCTTCGGCTAGCACTGCTTCACAGGACAAGTGATGGCAATTTGCGTTGAGGGGCCCGCATGGCATGCAGCGCAGGAGCGAGCAATCAGGACTTGTTTTCGAAGAGTACGTGCCGCCTTTTTCGGAAGGCAGTTGCAAGCTTTAAGCCCAAGTGTTCGGCTCCTATTTTGCTGTTGGCAGGGCGGGAGCCTGCCGAAACTTTTACGATCCACGTGCAGTTGCGGCAGTCTCCCTAGAAACATGTTCTCTGTCCCATTTGCCTCAAAAGCTTGTCACCAGGCCTGGCCACTACGACCTTCTGTACGTTCAGCTTGATGAGACTCCACCCTCGTCTCCCCAGAGGCTGGCGCACGGATCGCGAAGGTGCATGTCTGCTAACATCAATAAATTTTCAGAACAGGAGGGCGACAACGGCCTGTGCTGGCTATAGTCATGCAGGCTGGCCCTGATTTCCTTGCTTCTACATGTAGACCATGAAAAGTGACACAGCGAAAAATTGTGAAATTTGTCAGAGAGGCTTGGCTTCAGCCACGCTCAGTCCTGCTGAAGCCTCAGCAACGGCCTAGAAGCGTCTTGCTTCGACTGTTGAATCCTTTGGAGCAGGCTCACACACTGGAGCCTGACGGAGTAGGCCCGTTGATCTTTTCCCGCCATGGACATTTCCCTTGCGTCCACATCTGGCAAGTTTGTTCGGCTGGCAAGCCTGGATCAGCTTCCACTGCTGAACTGGAGCGATGGTTCATGGGGTAGATGAACTGCAGCAGCTCCAGAGTCAAAGGGTCGCAAGTCAGTGCCTTTGGCGGAGGGGGCACTAACAGTTTCTGCACGAATGCCTGGGTCTACATGTCATGAGTGGGTCCAGACCCGGTCATGCCCCGAATCTAAGCTTGTGACGCAAGTGTTACCAGTGCATCTGGCGTTGTTGGTGTCTCCAGCACTGTTTCAGGGCACTTCAGATGAAGCCTGGCTCGAGGACTGCTTGTTTGCTTCACGATGATGCTAACTCATCAGCTGAAACCATCAGGACCGCTCCCTGACAACGCGGCAAATTTGTTTCACCGACCAAAATCTTATCATAGCTACATCAGCAGATTGCCAGGCTATGCATGCCCAGACGATGAAGACATGAGCCGACATGATTTCTGATGTTAGTGCTTCAGAACCGACCCTTCAGTCAACATATGTTGCGGGCCTGCAGTCACGTTTGCTGAGCATGCGACAGGTCTCAAGCCTGCTTCTCACCAAAGGGCACATGTGTAGCAGCATCGCAGGTCAAAGGCTCGAAAGGTGCGCGAGGTAGTACAATAAATAGGTCAAAGTACAAAATGTGTCTTCCTTGTCACAGTTTTCTTTCAATCCCGAGATTGTACCTTCGCATTGCTTGCAGATGCGAATTCGAGACGCGTTCGCCCCGCGTGTCCACGAAAACGGTAGTGCGTTTTGCCACATGTCATCATGTTTTCAGCAGTTTTGCTGCTCGTGCTTGTGAAGCTGTACATCTCAGCCGCCGGCGACAGTACGGCCCTTTCCACTGCAGGTGGTGATATTGCGTGGATTCGGCAAAGACAACATTGACCCGTGCTGCCCCCGTTTGCAAGTCGAGCTGCAAAGAGGTCTCCGATTGTGAGCCAGGATATCCTTTGACAACAACTCGCTGCCAGTCATCTCTGCAGCAGAGGCAAGCCAAGCTAAAGCTTAGTCAGACGTCAACTGGATTGCAGAGCAGGCTGCTCAGTTCAATGGATTCTACCAGTCTGGGCCTTGGGAAGGGGCAGAAGCTGCCCGACAAGCATATTGCGTGTCCTAGGTTTGAGCCTCTGTTCTACCACAAAAGCTTTGATCGGTTCGTCCCTTGGGAGCAGCGTGAGAAGGTGGGAGCCTGCGGGCAAGCTGGTCCGAGCGCAGCTGAACTAGGAACTTTCTTGTTTGCCTTCAGACCATGGTCTTCAGCTGCACCCTGGGCTGCGGTGCCTACAACACGACGGCAAAAGAGGCGCCAGCTACAACAGGTCATGCAGATTCAACAGCCTTGCTGTTGGTGTGGTGCAGGTGAAGCTTGCTCTAGTCCATGCCTCGCTTGACGGCAAACGATACAGTTGGTGGGCCTTGCAGTAGAGACAGCCTCGATTTCGCGCAGCTTCACAGATTCGATGTCATTCCGCAAGCCGTCCCTCTCACAACTTGTTTGCCTTCAGGTACTTGACCGAGATGCGAGACGAGGACGCGAATTCGCCGATTATTTATGCCAGGACAAAGCAGGTAACCCAGCAGTTTGGCCTGTATGCGGCGCGGCGTGTTGGAGTCCAGGTCCTGTTTGCCTAGGCTTAGAAAGTCACCGACTTACCGCGTTCCTTGGCTGACCGTGACGCCGGGCGGCGACCTGAAACCCCGTGATTTGGAGGTCGGGTCTATGACTAAACGCTGCAAGTTACTGGTGGTACTGGTAGCTGCACTAGCTAACGATTTTCAGGACGTTGACATCATCACCGCCTGGGATGCCTTGCGGTTTGACACGCCTTTGAAGTGGGGTGTCACAGCCGTGACCTCTGCTCTTGCTTGGATTTGCCGAAGCTAGTCAACTATTGCGTGAGCGTGCCGTGTTGTGCAGGCTGTCCTCGTTGGAGCCGTTGTGCTTTGGTGCAGATCGACGCCTCCTCAAGTTCTTCATGTGAATTGCTGTCCGCATCCAGCAGGAAGCCAATTAAATTGCAATCCAAGGAAAGAGAAGGATGACTAGCATGCTTGCACCGTGGCGAAGCTTGCTGCCCTGACTGGGCTGTCCCTGGCGGCCTATACGAAAAGATACACACCATGCTGTGCTCACTGCAGACTTCAGCTGGGATGAAGTTCAACAGTCGCAACCTGTATGGAGTATGCCTTTTACCGCCTTTTGATATGGCAGGGGTCCCCTTCTCGCAGACGATGTCACGGCAGAAATTTGCAGAGAATGATACAGCCAGCATCCAGCAAGCACTGCATCACGGCAATGCCGGGAAATCCCTGGTACTGTTTTATCAGGCTTTTGAGCGCAAAGCAGACGATTTCCATCAGCGTACCAAGCAGACCCTTTTGGTTGCCTTCAAAGGTCGTATGCAAAGGCTTTTGTTGCACAGCCAGCCTTCGACCCTGCGTTTTTCAAGCACGACCCAAATTCTGACAGATCGGGCAGTACTCAAGCAAAGACTGCAGGTCTGTGATTGGTGTCAGGAAGTCATGCACTTAGCCACAAAGCAGACTCGTAATGTCAAACAGCTCTTGCTGTGGACGAAGATTCTCCAAAGCACCGGGTTTCAAGCCGGATTTTGCATCATGGCTCATGGACAACGATGTCTGTGGGTTCCCCTGTCAGTCCCAGCAATCGATTGGTTGCTGTACGTGACTCAAGCCTTGCTTCACATGGCCAAACATTGGAATAGCATTGTGCGAAGCCAAAAGAGGCAATCGGACTCCACAGATTTCCTTGCAGATTGGAAGAAGTGAGGCAAGCTGCATACAGCCGCAATAAAACCAAACAACTGGGGCACCCTGCATGCTTTCAGTGTCCGCCTCTGCCGGCCAACAAACGGAGAACCAGCCATCTTCAAGGTGCAAGATCCTTCCTTAGTAAGACCAGGAGCCCTGTGGCTCTTCGGCAAACTCCAAACAACGGTGGTTGAGGTGCGTGGCAATTTTGCAATCCTTGATCGGCCTGCTTCCATTCAGATGACAAGGAAGTCAGTGCAACAGGGAACAGTGTCAGGGAACCCTACTTTGGTTACCGATCAGGTTCAACAATATTGGAATGGTTTTGGACTGCACCGCAGCCCCTTGACCCACAGATCTTGCAAAAACTGCTTCACGGAATGCCACAGGTACAGCCAATTGGCGCAAAGATCACTGTAGGATTCGCAATTTGTGATTCACAAGTTACCATCTCAGAAAGCACGGGGAATGGATGGTTGGAGAAATGGGGAACTTAAACTTCTCAAAGTTGCTGATTTGCAATTGCTGGCGGACATTTTCAACTTGGCACTGGAACAGGAAGCATGGCCAGACAACCTTTGCAATGCCGCAGGTACCGTGCTAGCCAAAATACAGCTGCCAATGTCCCCAAAAGAGGCCCGCCCCATAACGGTACGCCCAACGCTTTACAGATGGTGGGGGAAGGTCGTTTGCCGCACTTGACACAGGATCTGTACGGCAGTGCTCCAGGCTGTAGTGCAGAAGATGTTTCCTGGGACTTGCAATCCTCGAGGAAGCATTAGCCGCCGGCACTATCCTGGCGGAGGTCTAGCATATTGTACCCTCCCAAGACGTTTCTTGAAGCAGTTAGCCCAGCATCGTGGTTGGCGTGCTCAGCTGATAACTTTCTACACGGATGCTTGTCAAAACCTAAAAGGTTGGACTGTACAATCCCACTGGTAGTACAGTCGGCGTGCCAGAAGGCTGTCCAGTAGCAGCGTCAGCAATGATCATGGTGACGTGGGCATTACGCAATTCATGAAGTCCCATTGTGCCCGATTGTTGTCTTATGTTGACAACTGGACATTGTTGGCCGATTTTCATGACCATATCCCAAAGTTGCTGTGCCGCATGAAAGGGGAAACAGATGGATTGGGCCTCCTGCTCAACCCGGATAAGACTTTGTATCTCAGCTCCTTAGCTCAAGTTCAGGGTAGGCATCCTCAGACCTAGCCACTACCATGGCTTTCCGTCGCCCTCTGCTTTGCGCTTTGGCTGCATTCAATCCCCGTGTATCCTGGAAAGCAGAATGCAACAAGACTGGTAGTTCCGCTGTGCGTCCCCAGCCTCCAACCCGGGTCGCCATCATTAGCTGCTGTCTTCGGATGTGACCATGGTAAGACCTGCAGTCCTGTCATGTATCCCTGCTGTTGCAGGCTGGTTTTCCGAGGCTAGCTAGGGGTCGGGCCAGATTGAGCAGCTCCATCTCATGCATCCCTACATCCGATGGCATCAAGGCACCCTGGCACTGCTGGCTGCCGCCGCATGGATGCTCCCAGTTGCGGACTTCACGGCACCACCAGCCCTGCGTGGCGCAGCCGCGGCGGAAGGTGCAGCTTTCCGTGATCACCCGTTTGAGCACCAACTCGCCCATCATGCCCAACTGGCATCACAGAATTGCATGTTTCTGGAGGATCCCTGGCGGGTATCGAGCTCGAGACCAGAGCTCCCATGGTCCTGGTTGAGGCTAGGAGCCTGTCTGCCAAGCTGCTTCAGCATATCCGACTTCCACTTGGAGGCTCTGCCTGAGCCGCGGCCTAACGATGCGATGCTTCCTGCGACCCGAAGCATTGGAGGGCACAAGTATTCGGATTTGACAGCTGTCTGCCCTAGCACCTTATGACACAGACGTTGCCGAGGTGGAGCTCAACCGTACCTCGTTGTACTGGGGCCTGCTGCTGATTTGCATCCTCTCCGTGCTCTTCTCCAGCTACTTCTTCAACTGAGGCCTCATTCATGCTTGTCTTTGAGCTGTGACTACTTGCTTGGTGCACCTTGCATCCTGGGCTACAAGCCTGCATGCATAGTCCATCCGATTGGCCCAGGCCAATTTGTGAAGGAACACGCGGTCCCTGGCTGAGGAGTGGCCGCTTGGCTGAAAAATCTATTTCTTATCCATCTGAGTGCACGGACGTGACGCTCCACTCTTGATGCCCAAAGCTGGCTGGCACAGGTGGGGCGGGGATCCATGACTTCGGCGAACGTGCCGACCCCGTCGGCTTTTTCGAGAAAAAAACAGTGCGCTAAGCCAACACCTCGTCATCACATTTGGGAGTCATGCAGCTGCTGGTTCACATTTTGTGTGCGATGGCTTGACCAAATCGTTTGGCTCAAGTATCTCAAGCTTTGCATGTCAAGCCCTTCAGCGCAGTGCGTGGTACAACTGAAAATTGACATTGTAATTCCAGTGGTGTATGTCAGACCACAGGGCAATATAGCTTAAGGTTCACAGCCTGGGCCTTACCTGACTGTTTTTGCGACCGCTGCCCATGGCAGCATGGATCTTTTCAGCAAGGGGTGCCCCACAGCAATTTCAGGTTTGTGCCGGGCACAAGCCTTGAAGTTTTGCTACAAAGAGCCATTGCATGGGTTTAGCGTTCATGCTCGTAAACTGTGTCCCGCCACATGTTTGTCATTTGCCAATCGGCACACATGTCCGAAACAACTTCAGCGCACGAACAAGCTGCGGCTGGAATGAGAAGACATAAACGGCTGCTACTGCTAGCGCAGTTCAAAAGGAGAGCCGCTGCAGTCAACTGAAATGGACTTAAAGTTGAAGCTGCACACGAAGAAGCTATCCACGCAAATCCATGCATGCAAAAAGATTCTGAGTGCGGCTACTGCAAAGCCCGGAAAGCACCAAGCGATGCGACGCGCATTGTGCTCGAGGGCCTACTCACCGGTCTGGACATGCATGGCTTTTGGGATGCATGTTTTCTCAAGTCTTCTGTTGCTTTGATTAGATTATTGGATGCCCCTTCGCTTGGAAACTCCTAATTCCGAAGAGGAGTTGTATAACATTTTGCAAAGCGAAGGGCAGATATTGCAAGCTCGTCGTGCTGAAGCCTGCAACTGTCTTTTTGTCCGAAATATCTGCATCCATGCCTTGTTTTTCAAGAAACATTAGCCTCGCTTGAGGTACAAATTCCTGTCTGAGTTAGACGATCCCAAAGCAGAAAAACCATCGCTTGACCTTGAGTCATCCCTCGACGGATCTTTGCTGAAATGAGGCCGTTCTTTTTTGCTTGTTCTTCTTGCTCGTTCCAAGCAGTTGTGTTTGTATGTGACAGTTTGATGATTAGTTTTTGTTTTCCTATAAAGCTGCTGACTGAGGAGTGGCGGAGAAATGGCTTGGATGGGCGCGAGGCGACTGGAAAACCCAAGCTGAAAATCATTTGTGCTCCGGTGCTCTCCTTCATGCGAATCCCATGCGAATTGGAGGAGGAGGAGCGAACTCGACAGAAACTCCTGCAGACGCAGAGGGCCAGCGACGGCGCCTCTTCAGCGAGGACAGTGCGGATGCTGGCGAGGACGCGCCGCAGGGCCAGATTCCAGCTGCAGCAGTTGCTTTTCTGCGTTGCAGGACCGACAAGCTTCGCAGCTTGAATCGGCAGCCCCGCATGTCATAGATTTGCCAGGCAGAGCCAGAACAGCTTGATAAATCAACTTCATTTTGATTTTGCTGCAGCCCTTGCAGTTGTACAGGCACACACGACGGAGTCCAGCCAGCGCAACAAGACGAGATAGAACCCCTTGGTCATGCACCCCAGGCACATTCTGTGTGTTTGAGAGAACTATGTTTGCTGACCTGTCGGAGGAGGCGGACCATGCAGGGCTGCCAGTGCCTGAAGTGCTGGCTGACAATACAGAGGAGGGAGCATTTCAAGGAAATCCCTTTGATGATGCTCCACTTGAAGTCGTTAATGAGCCAGCATCTGCAAAGCCAGATGCACCTGCTGCACCGGAGCAGGCAGCATCAGCTGATTTCCTATTTGAAGATGATGCACCCGCCGCGCAGGCGCATGTAGAGTTGTCGACTGGCGAGGTGGTTGCATCTACAGGGAATGAGGCTGAAGCTGATGAAGCTGAAGTGACCGCAGCTGCCTCCAGCCTGGAATTTCCTTTTGGAGAAGACGCTGCAGCAACTGCAGCGCTGGATGAGACCAGGCCCCAAGGGATCAGCGCAGAATCCCGCCTGGAACCAATGATGGAGAGTGCTGGACTGGAAGTCCAAAGCATGGGCAGGTAACCCGTCGTGCAAGAAATCACCCCCAGGTTCTTGTAATCTTCGTCTTATCATATTCATCCATAAGGAAATTACAAATTGAGACCAGACTAGATACTGTTCTGGAGCCTCTCCTTCCACTGGAGCACCTAAGGCACCTTGAACCTGATGCAGACGAAGACGAAGTCTCAGCCAGCATCGGTGGAGACGGTGCTCCTCCTGAGCATGCTGAGCCAACAGGGGCAGGCTCACGTTTTGGGAAATCTGTAGCGATGCCCTCGAGCCATCAAACTCTTGAGTTTGCAACCCTTTGCCAGGTGATGCTTGGCCACTGCAGCCAAGCACTGGACCAGACGGACTTGCTACTCCAGATGCCCCATCGCTTGTGGTGGAAAATTCCAATGTGGCAAGTCCTGTGTCGCAGCACGAGGACAAGGGTGGCAGCAGCCGATTCCATACTTGGCTTCAAAGCCTTGAGCTGAAAGACCTGCAGGAAAGCTCCGCTGAACTGCGAACAGAGCTTGCGCAGCTGCGAGCGAAGCTGGAAGACGCGCACGGCCAGCTCAGACAACGTGAGCATGGGCCTGAGATGAGCCCGAGCAGGGCTGATGGTTTTTAGCGTGATGACGTATTAGGCTGTGTAGATTCGGGTGCAGTTTTAAGTCGAGGCGTCAGCTTGCAGACCTCTCGAATGTCTTGGCAGACATGGAAGCCCGGGAAGTGGCGCGTCGGGAGCAGACCCAGACTGTACGAAGCAAGGTGCGCAGGGGGTTCGCAGCTCCGCTTCCGTCTGTGCCCCTCATCTCTCCCTTATTTCTCCTAACCTCCCTCCTCTCTCCCTCTCACTAACCACCTCCTCTTTCTTTCAGAGAGGCCACGGAGGCCGTGCGCGCCGCGGAGCGCGAGATGCAGTCGGCCCGCCGCCGCGCTGAGCAGGCGGAGGCAAGGTCGAGAGATGCCCAGATGCCAAGCGATGTTGCATGCCGCTACGGCGTTACGCAATCTAGGTACCATGTCATCTTGATGCACTAATATCACTAATAAGAACCCTCATCACACCTGAAGATCTCAACAGGCCAATGAGCGTCGACTGAAGCAAGAAGTGCCAAATCCGCAATTTGAAGCATGAGCATGCCAGCTGGTGCCTCAGCAGTCATCAACTTGGAAGCGCCCTCCAAGGCACGCGACATGGAGCAAGAACTCCACAAAGCTCAGGACAGAACGGCAGTTTGTGGTTAACACTTTACACCAGCGGTGCTGAGCCTGCATGAGGAAGCTTGGAGGGAGAGAATTCGGAAAGCTGAGTCAAAGGCACAGGACACAGAGAAAGACGCGCTGCTTTGTCCGAACGTATGATGTGTTGTCAGTATTCTCTGCAAGTAAACAGGATGTCTTAGTTGCAATGCGGCGCTCTCAGGAAGGATGCTGCGGCCGCTAGCTCCGCGGAGCTGGCAAAGCTGAAGGCTCGACTACGAGCACAGGTGGCTTGGCCAAGGTCCTCTGCCGTGCGGGTCAAGCTGTTGAGGTCTTCAGGGTCCTGGGTCCCATCTTCGTGCGTAACGTAGTTTTGCTCCATGCCTCTACGCGTTTCATTTGCAAGGGGGGCAGTTGAACTGCAGGCAGCAATTGCAAGCAGGCTTTCTTTCTGAACGACATCAGGCAAAAGAGGCTGCTGTTGTTGTTGTTGTTGTTGTTGTTGTCGTCGTCGTCGTCGTCGTCGTCGTCGTCGTCGTGGTGGTGGTGGTGGTGGTGGTGGTGGTGGTGGGGGGTGTGGTTG
>CAJNIZ010046334.1:0-36606 GCA_905231905.1 Symbiodinium pilosum | reverse complement strand
CCTAAACCCAAAACCCTAAACTCCCAAGGTCTGGACCTCTACCATCCGAGCGAGACGGCACGGGAAGTGGCGCGCCTGGCGCCAGCCGCGGAGCTCGTTGAAAGGTGCAGGGGGTGTAAGTGTTTAGGGATGAGGGTTTAGGGCTCAGGGTTTAGGGTATAGGGTTTAGGGATGAGTGGTTCGGGTTTAGGATTCACGATTTAGGGTTTAGGATTTAGGGTGTATAGGGTTCAGGGTTTAGGGTTTCAAATTGGGGTTTTATAGGGTCTACGTGCTTGGTCGTTGTTGAACAATATTGTCGTTAGACTCTACTACAGCCCCATCAGGAATACGAAGCTCTAATTTGGAATAGCATCCAAATGGAACACCCTTCAAGGGTTTGCGGGTTTAGGGTCCACTATTGCTATTGCCGATGTTCTTGCTAGCGCTGGTACGATTAACCATCTCTATTGCTCACCGAAGCCCTAATTCCTAAACCTCAAACCCTAAACTCTTCTCGTTGGAGTTTGCGAGTGGTGGTTTGGGGTTGAGAGCTTCGGGTCGGTGATGGGTATTACAACGTATCTCTCAAGACAGGGCTCTGTACTCTCGAGAACGCGTAGCTCTGTTTCAAAGAGCCCGCAAAAGACCGACAGTTGTAGGAAACCGCGCCGGAGCTGTAAAGTCTGAACCTTCCATGGTCACTCGGATCCCTCCATATCCTGTGTACAGTATGACCCCTTGACTCCTTGAGGTCTCCTTCTTCTTATTTAATGAAGGGCCTCGTAGAGTACCTACTGAGCTCACTGAGACAGTCTGCAGCCGGAACTCGCTTTAGCCCCAGAAAGTTCAATATCCCTCAGTTAGGGAAAATGCCCTACATGATACGAGGATCCCCTACTATGATATAAGGTATACTCCCCAATTGAGGGATGTTGGACTTTCTGGTGGGTGTAGGGTATCAAAGTCAGGTGGCGCGACAGCCCAGAGGTCCTGGAGGAGGTGCCGGCATGACCTTGAGTAACATAGGGTAGTCTACCAAAAAATAAAGGGATGCCAATCTAGACCCCAATATACTATAATCCTTATTATGGAGGACCCAACAAAATGTACACTTTTTTTGTTTTTTTAATCCCCCAATGTCAAGGAAAATGTTTAGTATCAACTGTACCTCTTTGGGCGCTGCCTGCTTTTGATTTTGGGGTCAGGTGGGTTCAGGTCCAGGAGATCTCCGCGATGATCTCGGTCCAGCGCCCATTTTTCGGAGGTTTGATCTACCCTTAACCCTAAACCTTCCTGTTTTTTGCCAGAGCAACGTTGCTGACAAAGGTGAACAAATTCTCGCTGGCATCTATAGCCTGGGTTTGGGGCTGCTGTAAAGCGAGAATGGTCTGAAGCCTAGGGAACCCGTTGACAAAGCCTACATTTTCAATGACTCTCCGCAGCAGGAACCATGGCCTGCTCTCTCTTTCCCCCACCCCGGACTTTCTCAAACAGTAGGTCTACTAGCGCGCAGGAGAAGGTGATGGTTGAACAAATGCAACCCATAGTCCCTGATGGGCCTGATAGATACTTCATAGTTTTGGGTGGTCATGCGGGTTTTATCAAGTTTGCATCTCTGGGGCTTGGGGTTCTGGCATGAGGCCTTCTACCTTTGGCCCGTTTTCGCTTCTGCTGATTTTGTGCTCCAAGGGCACAGGGATTTGGGGTTTCGGGCTTTGCATCAGGCAGTGGACCCTAAACCCTAAACCCTGGGGTTTCGGGCTGTGCATCAGGCAGTGGACAAGATCCTGAGCTTCCTTGCTCAACATGGCATCCCGGTGGCCAGGGCATTGGCTATATAGGGGACACTGGAAAATACAATGGAAACTACTACTTAGTGGCTAGGATCTGGGCCAGGGGTATAAAGTGGAAACCATTATATATTAGGGGGTATATAGGGTTTAGGGGTTATAGGGAAAATGGAAAAGAACATGTAAACTACTATATCATATGGTTATATTCAGATTCTCAGACTCCAGTACTTAGGAAGATTCGGAGAAAGATAAGTTTCATTCAGAATTCATTTCAGTGGCACTTGAACGTTTGCTCTGATTGCCAATATATTGTTCTTAAACCTAAAAGTATTTCTTCAGAGCTTCTCAAGTCAGTGCCAACCTGCCCCACGAAACAGTCCCTCTTGAGGAGGAGCCCCTACTCCCGCTCATCCGAAATCAAGTCAGGCGCTTATCTGAAGCCTTTCACGAACTCAGAACATGGGGCAAAATTGCTATACATGTGGAATCTGTAGCTACAGTGCGGCTGGAGGAAATCTTGCACCACACTGCATACCTCATACCTTATACCCTCAGAACTTCGGGATCCTAAGTGGTGCAGGATGTCCAACATCACTGTATCTAATGCCTTAGGAGGACTCGCACCCTGCAAGCCTTGCACACGTTGAACCCCAACAGGATCACTGCGCTAGAAACCTTGCACCACGTGTATCGGCGATTGAGATATCAACGGTTGCAGGACCGCTTTAGCCGCTACTGATACTGATACCGCCCGTAGTCTCAACATGCGTACATTACAATTTGTGAGTCCATTCCTGTTTGTTATTAGTCTTACTATTACTATTTTCTATTATTGTTAATGATATCTTTATTTACAATTTGTGATTCCATTCTTGGCCTCAGGTAGTGCCATCATCCCCGCAGGCTTGTAGCCAAGTGGGAGAAAAAGATTGCCCGCTGCACACTCGTGAGTTGCTGCAAGGGAAAGCATCCGTCAGTGCTGTGCAGGGCATCTTGTACACTGATGTGGGCATGACATGTCAGGTAAGAATCTCAAACTCACCGACTGCAGAAGAATTGAAGGACCTAAATTTCCTGCAACCCGCTGGGGGAGGCAGTAATTCGCCTAAGGCGCTGGCATCAGCTGCACTGCGTCTGCTGCCAGGCGCCTGTAAGCTTGGGCGAGATGAGCATGCTTTGAAAGCAGCTTAGATTACTTCTAGTAGATTGAAACACAGCCAGAAGTGCAAGCTTCATGTGAGCAGGTGGGACTGGCCTGCCTTCAGGATATTTCAGGATCGAGAGCAAGGAGGGTGCTTCAATGCGGGAAGTCTTGCGAGAGTCCTCGTTGTAAGTTGGATGCGGCCACCACTCTAATAGCTTCGGCAACCCGCGTAGGTTGTCATGATTGTTTCTGAGATTTCTTCTCTGTGATTCGTAGCTGAACGGGAAATTGTGTTGAAGTCAAATGGGCCTCTGAACCACGGGCCATTGGATATACTCATATATGTCTAACTGTTTAATACAATGTTGGCTATTCATATGTAGTCGTCGACAGAGTTCTTCTGACCTTTAAGAAGAAGGCCTCCTGGCATTTGTTGCGGATCAGCGTTGGTAGAAAGGTTGCAGTCCACTCCAAATCCCAGAGCCTGAGCTCTTTTCATGAGCGCTTGCCTTCAAGACTTCGATCGATCCCAAAGCCAACATCCTGAGACAGTGTCAAGACCTGCAATACAAGCTAGGGGTAGATGCTCGGGTATAGCATGACGAGGGCAGCCGAGGATGCAGCATGCATGATAGTGGCGCTTGCCACACTATGTAAGACTAGCACTTCGATTAGTCATCGTCAAACTGATGGGTGCCACCATGGTTGTACTTGTTGTAGCGGTTGCCCTAAGGGTCCAAGTACCTAATAATCATATGCTTACCCAAAACCAATACTAGGATTATTATTACCCAAATCCCAAGTACCTAAATATTGGGTACATGGACCCTTAGGGTTGCCGCTATAGAAGCAGAAGTTGCAGTCGTCGCGGTGAACTGTCAGCCCCAGCACCTACGAATGTGGGAGGTGCCGGGCCACAGGGCGCAGCCAACACAGCCTGAAGTTCCGGCGCATTGCGGGTGGAGGCTTGAAGGTTTGAAAAGGGCTGGCCGGGTTTTGGTGGGCTTCAAGATAGGGTTTAGAGTTCAGGGTTTAAGGTTTATACGCTTTTGGGCCACCCAAGGGGTGCATGTAGGTAAATGATGGTAAATGGTTTATAAGCAGCCCCAAAAGGGTTCCCATATCACCACATGGGTGCCCACGTATATATTTTATAGCTATACGAACCCTTTAGACTATAAACTTGCCCCGGCATACTTAAGTTTGACATCGCCGCAAATGTGCGACATGCTGCATGCAGGCAGCTTCTCTGTTCGATGCACTCGCGTGCAGCCCTGAGATTGGGATCACAGAAACTGACCCTGAAGCCTAAAATCCTAAACCCTAAGCCTGACATAGATAGTGGCATTTGAGAATAATATTGTGGTGTAGAAGAATAGGTCTTGTATCTATCAGAGAAGGTGGGGCGGATGAAAGGCCGCTGAGCAGCAGAGCTTCCTCTATGAAACTAGGCTGTTGTTGAACAAGTTCCCTGAAACAAGCAAGCATCAAAGCACATTTGCTGGGAGGGTTCCAGGGCAGATATAGGAAACCTTGGGGAAGAGTTTTCAGATCTATCGCAACATGCATAGTGCTGCAAATGTGTAAGATGCATCACATCCATACAGACACGCTGCACATGGAATCGCTACAGTGTCAAAATGACAGCGATGACAGCTAGTAGCATCGCCATAAAACACCTGTACTCTAGAAGTCTAGTAATTTGCAATGCGATGGTCCTGAAACCCTTGTAGGATTATGGTTCAGCTCTACAGTATGATCACCATAAAGCTCCCTATGAAAAAAATGTCCGCAGCCTGACCCTAGACTCCACATAGGGATAGGGGGGGAGCTATGCCAGCCCGCATATAAGTTTCCCAAAATCAGGGGAGCCCAATACGGACCCCAACATATTAGTGTCCTTATTATAGGCACCCCCAAAAAAGGTACCCTTGATTTTGGGAAACCCCCGTAAAAGTGTCAGTATTGCAGCAGGCTCCCGCATCCCAAGTCTGATGGACCCCTAGCGCTACATCCTCAATCGACCCTAAACCCTCTAAACCCTAAACCAGTTTGGAAGTCCGGAAGTCGAGGTGATAGTTGCCCAAAATAGGGGGACCCCAACATAGACCCCAATATAACAATAATCCTTATTCTGGGCACCCCCCAAAAGGGTATCCCTAATTGTATGGAAGCCCTAAACCCTGTACAAACCCTATATAAACTTATATGGCCCTATATATCCCCGTATAAGCCGTTTAAAAAAAATCCCTAGTTTTGGGGAAACCCTAAACCCTATACGAACTCTACAAACCCCAGATATCCCCCAATATCCCTGTCAAAGGCTAATTTTGGGAAACCCCCAGGTCATACAACCCTATATAGCCCTATATATCCCCTAGAACCCCTTTAAAGGTATCCCAAACCCTAAACCCTAAACCCTAAACCCTTTGGGAACCCCCCAGGTCATACAGCCTGGAGATCCTCAACCAGCTCGAGCACCAAGGTCTGCAGTCCTCCCAGTCTTTCCATGCTTGGAGGCTTTGTATGCGGGTTATAGTCTAAACTCCTTAAAGGGGTTATATAGGGGATTCTATAGGGGACTACTATGGGGGTTGCTAAGGGGGAGTTTAGACTATAGCTCATGTGGGGGTTGGGATGGGCGAGTTTGGAGTTTGTAGACTTTTGGGGGGTGTTGGGCGTGGGCTTATTTTGAGGTTGACATGGTTTAGCAGCTGCTTTTTGTTCAGGTAGTAGCCTCCTTCCATGTTCATCGCGGTCCTGGGACAGAGAGAGCAAGAGAAAAAGAGAGAGAGACAGAGAGAGAGAGAGAGAGAGAGAGAGAGAGAGAGAGAGAAAGAGAGACAAAGAGAGACAAGCAAGCACGCAACTACCTTCTGGGTTCGGCGGTGTTCGGGTTGTAGGTTCGAGTGTGCTCGCATTCAAAAGGGACACTATTTTATGAAAAAATCTTCTGCGTCGGGCAGCCAGACTCCTCATGTTGACCATGGTCTTTGCACCACGCATAGCAGCGCAGAAAAGTCATGAAGTCTATGGCTGTCTGGTTTTGCCCAGGAAACTAGCCTGGCTGAAAGACTTCAAGAAATTCATGGTGGGGCGCCATCGAAAACCACTAGCAACCTTGGAACGTCTGACGGCAACACCAAAAGAGACTTCAATAAATGCATCAAATCTATGCGTTGGCATGGTTTGCGGACTGTTTGTGCGGCCGTCTTGCACCCACTGTAGATATTTGGGATGTAGGGAGCATAGTGGCATAGTGACATTGCCATTGCTGTTGGAGATTCCCATTTGATGACGGACGGTGCGCATCTATGAGGAGAACCCGTTTAATGCTTCTTGAAATCGGGACATATAATGCGTGTACCAGAATCACAAGGCCCAGTTGAAGCCATCTCACGTGCCTGGCCTTGAGGAACTGAGGAGGAGATACCACAAGCGGCTGTACACCGGAAGACTGTTTCCAAGTAGCTCCATCAATGCGCAAGAGCGGTACCATCCCCCAAAGCACCAGTGCAGCCAACGAGCACAAGCAAAACGCCGATCAGGTCCAACACTCTTTGAGGGTTTGGCTCTTGCGCTGTGGAGAACAAGCCCCTGATTGGCGCGCCTTGCAGTCAGGCTCGGACGGTTCCTATTGTTTTAGAAAGCTTCATCGGCTTTTGGAAGGTGTCGACGGGGCTCTTTGCAGATTGCTGGCGAGCCTATTTGTTTGCTGACTGGAAGGCGAGATATTATGTTCCGTCATTGAGTGTTGTTTATGTTGAGATATCGAGAGCTGTTAATTTGCAAAGCGCGATGCCAATCTGGGGCCCTGTTTCATTGGTTCCTGGTGCAATCAGAATGCATCCGGAGCTTTGAAGCCCCAAGCCGTAAGTAAGCTTTCTCTGCACCAAGCATCTTCAGGAATTCACCAGGCGTTCAAGACAAGCCTCTAGACTCTAGACGAAGCCCTCCAGTGCCCTTCAAGTGCTTTGGACGCAGAGAATTCAAACTTATGAGTTTGTTGGGATGGCCTTCGCGGTTACAAACGGGATCAAGCTGTCTACAGTGCAACTCACATGTACTTGTTCTAGTTGTGAGAAGTCCAGCTCCAGTTCTACTACTCCTTCGGCTTTGTATTAAGAACTAGTCGTACTCTGTCTCTGCAACATCACCTGCAACACAGTTTTATTTGTGATGGGCACGCGAGTGCTTGTCCAGTTTTTCTGGCGAATTCCTTTGAGCTCAGAACTTGGGTAGACATTGCAAAATGCGCTGAAGCATTGTTGTCCTGTCGCTTCTCTGGGACACGTCTTTGGCAGCATGGACTACAGCGTGCTCCGCCGAGAAACAGAACCTTACAGAGAACCTCAATCCTTCAGCCTTGCGTTCATGCGGTGTGCAACAAGTTGAAGCTAGCGCGATGTTGATGATTTTAATGCAGCTGTTGTTGCTTGCCTTTCTGCTGTCGTGAAAGGCTTGGGCGCAGGCTTACCCCTTGTCAAGAAGTCTGTGAGAATCACCGAAATGTTGTTTTTTGAATGCACCGCTTGACCTGGATCCCCAAATTGTTTACGGGTGCAACTTTGTAAGCGCGCCCTTGCGATGGTGAGGCTCTGCTACTTCTTGCGGAGTTCACGCCCCAGGACATGGCGAACACAGGGCAAAGTCCAGGCGGCTTATGGTTTATGGCTTGGGGCTTCCAATGCTTCCAAAATATTTCATCCCCTTCCCCAATATTAAACCTCCCCCACCCGCTCCGCTAATATTGAATACAGCCCATCGCCGTAGAATATAATATATTGGGAGTATGGTAGAGTTGGTACCTTAAACCCTAAATCCAGGTAGGCACCAGCAGCCTGAATAGGTGTGCCTGACCTTTATTCCTGTTAGAGGGGAGGGATTATGTAGGGTTGAGGGTCTAGGGTCTAAACTCTTTAAAGGGGGGTAATGTAGGGGATCATATAGGGGAGTAGTATAGGGTTATTAAGGGGGATACTCGGAGTTTAGATTGTGGCTCTTATGATTCAGATACACTGTACTTCCCCAGAGAAACGTTCTACTTGTTCGCCACCTATAGGGTGTTGCTTCACTTAGTCTTTGGGACTTCCATGAGCCTCTATGGGCGAGAACCAAGACGCTACCCGGTAGGTAGTTGGAGCCCTACTAGATAGGGGAGTTGCAGTTTGGGATTTTCCTACTAAGGGGAAGCAATTTTGCGACCTGTCTCGTTTGGGGGCTCAGAAAATACACTTGGGAACACACAAGTTCGGCAGTTAGGGGTCCATCAGACTAGAGTTACAGGCTACAAGTGTTCCCTGCTTTACAGCACATGAGGCCATTTTTTCGGGATGTGCCGCGTTGTCTACGTGCACGGCTCACGGCCTTGTATCCGAGATGTAGAGCTAGTGTATCAGCGGCGGCTCCCATGGTAGCATTTTGTTCTACTTCCAGACTTATGTTGCATTCTTTGGGGTTTACGCACCCATCAGGTTTATGGCTACACGTCAGGACTTGTAGGATTACCTTTACAGGTGCTAAGGTGAGGACGCGGTTTTTGGCGACTCGTGCCCACACAATGCTTGGAATTTTGGGGAAGTAGGAGTTTGGTTTTCAGGGTGTATATAGCGCTGAGCCCCAACACCCCCTAAAATCCAGCAAGTCCAAACCCTAGGGCTTTAGGGTGCAACTAAAGAATTTGCTTGTCGGTCAATCAAAGCAATGTCGTTTTCGGGAACATGCATGATTGGTCTTGGTCCCCTGGAGAGGCATATAACCCATTGTAGTAGTTTCCATTTCTTTTTCCATCTCTATATAACCCCAATTGCTGGTCCTATGCTGAACTGGATTTGCCTCAAAGGGAGCCCTTGTCTAGCGCCATATGCAGACCAGGGTTTCCAGACACGATTGCAGGCAGGGTTGGCCAATTTCTCATTTTCAGGTAGCACTGTTGAGCTTATCCGCTTGTGCTGTTCTGAACAGAGGAGGCTCCGCACAGCAATTCTTAGCCAGTAGCAGTGTCGCATAGACTCATCAGACCAGGCATGAGGCTCTCTTTCGTCAGAGGCCCGACGTATCCCTGCTGTAGGCGGCCATGACAACTATAGGCACACGAGTGCCATATGTCCAGCGCAGAATCCATGCGTACACCTGCAGATTGCGATGCATGTAGCCCCTGCGTGTCGTCCCCCGCACAGTGCTGTCAGAAATCACATAACCCGTCAGCTACATGCCTTTGAATCGGCAAAGCCCTTCAGCGCGCTCAAAACGGTCAGGCCCTGAGGCAGTGAGCATTCCAGGTCAAATCCCGAAAGCCTAGACCCCTCAAGCACGAAACGCTAAACTGTAGACCGTGAGTGGTGTTTTGGACTCAGAGGATCGGAGGACGAGGCGAGACCAGGCCTTGGCCGGACCCAGCAAAACAACTGGTCACTTATATACACAATCACAAAAGATATCCAACAAACAAATCAAAACCCATCCACATGTCAGCTGCAGGTTAGGGCAGTGTGATGGCCAAGACTCGAGCTCTCCGCATGAAGAGTCCTAACCTGGAGACTACGAGTTGCATCGAGCGTCCTCCTATTCAATAACTCAAAAACTGGCCAGACCTGGCTCAACAAATCCTTGGTAAGAAATAAGCAACCTCCGCCGTAAACAGGATTTCTTAGGAACATTTGGTGGATGTACGAAGTAAGTATCCAATTTTTTGAGAGACGGTAATATGAGATCCTACCACATATCAATGTCATGGGATATTGGCTTACTTCAAAAAAGTGGTGGTATCGTATTGCTTTTTATGAGGGTTCCATACGGTAGTTTCCCTAAATACGGGGACCCCAATAGAATCCTAAGTATACAGACCACGAAAAAAGTACCCCCCGGCGAGTGCAATCCTAAACCTTGAGCGCCGAGCCGCAGGCACACCGCACACTTACGGCGACTCACTGCTACGGCCCTGAACCTCCTCCTACATCCAAAGAGTCCAGGTAGTAGGCATCTAAGGGTCCATGCATCCATTGCTTACTTGGGATGTGGGTAAGAGTAGTTCTAGTGCAGGTTTAGGGTACGTATAACTATTGAGTACTTGGACCCTTAGGATAGTAGATACCTAGGGGCCAAAGAGGTTCTCATATAACCACTGCTAAACCCAAGTATATGTTGCACAGCTACATGTGCCGTTTGGGGCATCTAGTGTTTTTCAGGGGCATACTAGAGTAGGGGAATAGCGAGTTACGTGTATTGAGGGTTTCACATCGCAGCACCTACTAGAGAGGGCACCTGTTGTCGTACCTGCGTTGTAGCTCCAGCCTACAAGGCTCCAATGGTTCCTTAGGCAGTTAGGGGCTTCATTGATTGTCAGGCGGATCATGGTAGGCCCCTACTTACACGATCTTGTTTGACCACAATTCCAGATCTTCCTTGCCTTCCCGTAAATAGTAGCCCAAGACGGTTTCTGCTTCGAGTGCTTTGGGGTTCAAGCCCAACGGAAGCAGCCTTGGGTCAAGCTGGCAGGGCACCATCCGCCAAGGACAAGGTCTATTCCAGATGGAGATGTCAAAGCACTGCAAAGACCTTCATTTTTGGCTGCCGTATTTTATTGAACATATAAAGTCCGAGGTCGCGGCCGCTGAGCTGCAAGGCCAAAGCTGGTGCCATGATTCGCCCCATGCTGCACAAAGCTGTGCATGTCTGTCCATGTTTAACACACATCGCCATGCGCTTGATGTCGGTACGAACACCATTGTGTTACAGGTTAGTCGCCTCGTACGTCAATTCCACTCTTTGCAGGGCGGTGAGGCCGTCCGCGAGTTGACAAAGCTTCGTCAGACCTTAGATTTCATGGCCGGCACCGGCCAGATGACTCCGTCACTACCAGTTGAGGATGCATTGCGGGAGGAAGTGCGTGCGGTGCACACAAAGTGCAACGAGTTGCAGCAGACCCTTGAGCAACTCACGGCCGAAATCTACCAGCTGAAGTCGCAGATGCAGCCCCAATATGAAGGTACCCTCAATGAAAAACATGTTCAATTTCACGGATGCAAGATTGGGAAGATTGACATCGTCTGTGAGAAAAGCTGCAAACGCGTGGTCGAGCCAGGGACTGACAATTCTTGCCCAGGTTTAATTTCGCAGCCCCTGAGCGGCAGTGATGCTGCCAGCGAAGAATCCTGGATTAATGTCGGGAAAAGCAGTTCAAGCAATGCCTCTGGGATTTCCGTAGCGACTTCGGGGACATGCTGCTTTACGGCGGACTCATTGTTCAAGGCTGCGAAGTTGGCAAAAAGTCGTCTATAGGGAAGGTGCAAGAAGCACCAAAAAGGATAACGTGGAACAACAAAAGCGATCTTTTCCGACGAGGGCATACCTGAAGCCTGGGACTCATTTTCTTACTGGTGGCTAGTAAGGAATAAGGGAATATTATCCCTATATAACCCCCATATACTATATTCCCTTATTCCCTACTAAACCCCAGTAAGTTTTTGGGCGAGGCAGAGAGTGGCGGTTTTGTGTCCGCAAGGGCCCTGCGCAAGGGATCTAAGATCCTGGCATACAACGGTGACACCCTGGAAGTGATGGTGGACCCTGAGTGCCACGAAGCTGTGGCTGATTTGTGAAGGATGTTGCTGCTTTGTGAACCGTATCCGTAAAGCTTCACGTAACCTCCCCAGATGCCTGAACACGTAGCCCCTTATGATCCGGTACCTTATGTTTTGATACATCGCGCAAACCCCATTGTAATTGACATGCCCCGGCATTAGCTTTGCTTTTTTGCCATGGAATCAAGTTCACCTGCAGGAAGCTCATTCCACGGTCTTGCTTTGTGCAGACGTTGGGGAGCTGGAGGTGACTATGGATCACCGTGTGCTGTTGCCGAACGGCCGAACGGGGCCTAGGCTCCTCCTATATACAGGAAGGATTCGTTGCCCTTGAGTGTATCCAAAAGATCTTAAGGACCTATATAGGGGATATTTTCCTAAACCATATTGTTAATTCCTACTATATAAACCCTAATTGCATCATTCCCTATTGAGACTTAGGATCCTTTGGGGTCTGTGGGTTGCCTGACCCAGGTGCCAGCCAAAGATCTGAAGGTCGGGGACAATGTCATGGTGGCAGGTGGAGGGGCCAACAGGCTGAAGAGTGTGGACGTGAAGCTTGAGCCGGTGAGAGTTCTCAACCCAGAGGGTCCATGTACCCAATATTTGGGTACTTGGGTTTTGGGTAATAGTAATTATAGTACAGGTTTTGGGTAGGTATATGATTATTGGGTACTTGGACCCTTAGGGCAAGATCACTTTTGATCCCGACTACCCGGTGGAAGTCTTCACCCCCCGTCCCTCCATCCTGAGCCATGGACACAAACCCCGCAAGGTGTCTTGGTCCTTATTGAAAGTGTAATTTGGGGGTTTCCCAAAATTAGGGGTACCCTTTTTGGGGGTCCCCATAATAAGGACTATAGTATTTTGGGGTCTATATTGGGGTCCCCGTATTTTGGGAAACTACCATTTGTCCGTGGCTTTAAGGGTTAATTTCTCTCACCTTGAACTGCATAGGAAGTATTTCTTCTAACACCAATGTTGACCGAGGTCAGGCGTGGCGGAAGAACCCGAAGGGCAGCACAGAACGATGAACTTGTCACCCTTCCCGACACGGAAGGCTATCTTACTGATTGAGTCTGGAGCCGGCTTTTTAAGACTGTGCTATAAAGCCAGCCTCATGATATTTCAGGTATTCATATGTGAGGAGCTTCGCAGAATCAGATGCAGTGAAGCCTGCTTAGGCTCTATCAGCAGTTAGAACCAGACATAGATCAACGCAGATGCCATTCAACATTTGCGTGGAGGATGTCGAATTGGAGCGAATGATGGGAGAAAGTCCTGACATGGTCAGTCACTCACGCCTCCCACCCATTAACGTCAACCTGACATTATTCCCGGCTTTGCTTGAGAAGTTTGGTGTACAGCAGGGTGAGGCGCAATACTGAACGTTGGAGGGCGGAACGTTGGAGGGCGCTCTTCTGTGATAGCAGTTAGCTTTAATGCCAGAAACCTTTGATGACTGACATGGAGATTTGTTGCGGAGGGAGCATCATTATCGTCACCCCCTTGTTAATGGCTTGTGGCTTCAGGCTAGATGTCTTGCTCTTCAGGATTTTTTCTTTCCCGGCACAGAACGTCGTTGTCACGCCCTATGATTATATGAGACCTGGAGCTCTAAGTCCATAAATAATACTTAAAGTGGGCCCCAGAGTGCATAGATACTACCTACATAGGGCTATTTGGAACCTTATGGCATTGCGAGGTTGACACAACTTCCGCTGGGACAGCATTTGGTGTTTTGCGCGCATTTGTTCTCCAAAAAGGGTTCTTGCGGCTGGAATTCCATTGCTAGGTCTACTGGAGCGGGTTTGACCACAGTTCACCTTCCTATTCCTATGAGCACGGCTATTACCCACCTCACTCGTGAAGTAATCCAATAGTACTAGGGGGCTAGTGGAGGAAGAGTTGACTTGTGCCCCGAAGAGTGACTGGTCGCAGTTTTGATTCGAGTGCATCGTGCACACAGCTCAGCATTGAGTGGTTGCCTTGCTATATCCCCTTTATAGGGTCCCAAACAGATGGTTGGAGAATTGTAAAATCTCGAAGGATCTTTAAGATTTCCGCGAACTAGTGGAAGCCAGTGTTTAAAACTCCTCCTGCATCCCCGGCAGGCAGCTCATCTAATGCTGAGATTGTGGTGCCATGCATCGGAGCTTCAAAGCAAGAATCCCATCATGACGCTCTGCTGCATGCATAGCTCTCGGGCTCCGGGGAGACCACAAAGTAGAGAAAACTTGTAGACTTGGCGCCCCAGAGCAGCATTGTACAATGGCTGAAGCAGCCAAAGAGCCTGCCAAGCGCAATGTGCTGTCTTGCTTCTCTAATTACGATTGTTCATGCTACACGCAGTTTTCAGCTTTGAGCATTGCAGGGGAGATTCCTTGTGCGGAGAGGCTGTCAGTGCAAGTGCATGACCCACGCCACAATCCTCGAGAGGCTTCCCGGCTGTTTAAAAAAATCCGAGACGGTGTTGCCGCCGTCATTTCCTGCATGGGACCCAGAGGGTGAATTAGCTACACGAGAAACTATTTGGTCCTGAAGCCTTCACCAAACGTCCATGTTTTGTGTAGGCATTGAATTACCAGTCTGTGCTTTATAGTATTGTGACTCCTGCCCGCAAACTCTAAAGTTCATGCGGTAGGTGTCGGCTAATAGTCACGGGGAGCAAACATTCTTGGACATGGATCAGCCCTAAATCCTAGACCCTACGGTGAATATCAAAATCCTGCATGACCCTAAGTACCTTACACCTTGGGAACTATAGTATCAAAGTACAGTAAGGTCATGCAGGATTTCTATTATCAACGGTAGTTTGTAGATGTACATTTGGCATCCTCCGAACAGGGAGTTGTAGTGCAGAAGCCTCCAGAGCTCGTAAGATCGTTCTCCCTTGCAGTTTCTTTTGGTTCACCTAAGGCCCAGGAAGAACATGGCATGACAACTACAGGAGCCTCGAGAGATGGACCTCGAGAAGCATTGATAGAATCCTTATCCGTATATAACGCAAAAGAACAGTACAAACATACATATACATATATCTATATAGATATATATATATATAATTTCCAAATCCCTATATTACCGCTACATGAGCCATAGCCTACTCCTATAGGGTATATGAGGGACTACATAGGGGACCCCTCAACCCCAAACCCACCCTAAACCCAAAATACTCCTACATAGGTACTTGTTCTGCCGCCTCCTCTCGCCCAGGCTGGACGCGTCAGGCGGCCGCCTACTTTCTGACTTCACAGAGCAGTCGCCGCATCCTGGCCTCCACGTTTAGGGTTTAGGGTTTAAGCGTAGGTTGGGTATTTGTATCAGTAGCTGTATGGGAACCCAGTTGGGCTCTAAGTCTAAGTACATACTATATACCTACATGGACCCTTTGGGTAGGACTTCTTATTCATGTGGCGGTTTAGGGTTCAGTGTTGAGGGTTTAGGGTTAGGTTAGGCGGCAAGTACAAATGCTACTATGCTGTCTGCAGGTATCAGTTGGCAAGGGCGATCTTCCAACAGTCTCAAATTACAGCAGAAGATCTGTCGAAGATTGTGAGACGGGGTATAGGCCTGGTACAGGCAGTATAGGGTTTAAGATTTAGGGATTCAGGCTTGGGATTTGGTAGGGTGTAGGGTTTAGGGCTTGGGTCGCGGCAGTTGCGCGTTATGTTGCAATTGTGTCGTGTTCTTGCTATTCCCAACATGGGCATGCAGATTGCACCTGCCCAATCCCAGCAAACAACGTAAAACTAGTAACTAGTAGTTGCCCCACAGGGTCGATGTACCTACATGGTATATACTCAGATCCCAACGTACCTATTTTCGAGGCCCAAGTATATACCTCCCTAAGCCCTAAATCTTAAACCAAAAGCCCCAATGAGATACTGGTACCAGGACCCCCCGGGTAGGTCACACAACAATTCAAGGATGCGACCCCCAAAGTCACTCCCGTCTTCAGAAAGTCTAGGGTTTAGATTTTAGGGTTTAGGGTGTAGGTTTTAGGGCTGTGAGTATAGGTTCTAGGGCCTAGGACTCAGGAACCTCTAGGTGCCCCGTACTTTGGACAAGGCCCAATTTGCTGCTGAGAGGGCGTGCCTGAGTTGGCCTTAAGCCTTAGACTCATTGCTGGCCACCTGAATAACACCCTCAGCCTTAACCTACATACCCCACACTGCCTAGGTTGGGTACTGCCCCCGGTCATTAACAGATGGATAATGATTTCCATAGTTATGTATTGCCCTGAGTATATCCCCTATTATAGATTGTTACCTGAATGGTTCAAGTACCCAGTAATCATATACTTGCCCAAAACCTGTAGAAAGTACCTAAGTCCTGGGTACTTGGACCTTAGCGCCCTGAACTCTATACACATATTTTGATAGTGATATATTTATAAACCTGAATATATCCCCTATTATAGACCGTTACTGGGTGGGGGCAGGACCCACTGCCTAGGCAGGGTGTGGCAAATTTGGCGCGATGCTTTGCAGTTTTGGCTGCTGGGGAGCTCAGTCTGCAAAGTGGACTCAAAGGGTTAGGGTTTAGGGTTTAGGGTAGCATATGGTATATACTTAGGGCCCAAAGGGCTCCCGATATATCCACTTGAGGGCATTTTGGGGCGCAAGTATACACTATATATGCTACATGGGCCCTTCGGGTTTTATACTGGGGTATGTGAGTCAGAAATTCATAGTTAAAGTTTCACGAAGAAACCTTCGATGCGAGCGCAGTGTGGTGGCCAGATCTGACTTCTAGCCTAGGCAAGTGCCTTCAGCGGATAAAAAGTTGTATACAACGGTAAATTACACCTACGCCTGCCGGGCAGTGACCTGAAAGAAGGCAGGAGGCGTTCTTCCCAAGTATTTCAGTTCTGCACATCCGCATGCGATTAGCTGGCAAGATCAACGTTTCATCAGCAATCTTCACAGGCGCACGCAAAGTTAGATCTTGCGCAGCTTTACCAAAAAGTTTGTTCCGCATGCGGAGTGTCGCAATCCTAGGAGTCCTGCCGAGGGTCCTGGTGCTGAGTTTTGGCTTCACATCAAGGAGGCCGTTGACAAAAAAACATGGCAGGCTGTGCCATTTAAACAGCTTTCTGGCATGGACTCAGGGATTTAAATGGAGGGTTCTGGTTGATTGGCGATGGGGTTGGGCATTCATAATTACCTACGGAACGCGAGCCCTATATGAATATACACAGGCAAGTTAGCAAACTGCTGTAGGGATTTAATGTAAGGGGCTCGTGAGGCGATCGTTGCGGACCCTATTGCATTCATGCTCATCATAGTACCTCCCTCAGTCATCAGCAGTAAGGTCTTCATCTCACTTTCTAGAGTTAGACGAGTATGTAGTATTTGCATTCTAATAACACCGTACACGCTAAAGCCGGGCCACCCAAATCCGAAATGTAATGCAAATCCCCGAGCCCAAACACCGCAAGTCCGAAGCCCACAAGCCTGAAAATCTCAGCCCTCGCGCTGAGCCCTGCAACCTCCCCAACCCTTAGACAAGACAAGAACGAAGTTGCCCGTCGCAGGCTACAAGCTACAGCCCTTTAGAGTGCAATTCCCACGTTGGGCAGCTTAAGCCCGAACCTAACCCTAAACTCTACTTCGAGGTTCAACAGAAATAGCTTTCCCAGGCGCTTGACCCGCTTTTGCTGGCTGCTTTGGCCTGCCGTGCCTTGGAAGTCCTTCCGCACCTGAACGCACAGGACCCAACCTGAGTTGCTGTTGAGGAAGTTGAGGAACTTAAGCTAAGTTACCATAATTCGAAGATATAGTCAAGAATGGGTTCGCTTATTCTAACAGCTCAGCTTAAGCTCCTTAACAGCAACCTGTTTGGGGCATGGGATGCTCTGGCACTATGGAGTGTGGGTTTGGGGTTCGGGGCTTGTAGAGTTGATCAGAGTTTGGGGGTTCAGGGTGCAAAGGGTTTGGGTTTGTATATTTTAGGGTTCAGGGGTTTCTTGAAATAAGGTATGCTTCGAAAGCCTAAAACCCTCAACCCCTAAACCCCTAAACCCCGGTAGGAACTCCCGGGTCGGGTCTTTGGGTTCAGGAATCCCTGGAGGCAACTCTTTTTGTACTGCGCCCGAAACAGATAATTCAAAAGGGGGATAATAAAGGTTATATATATGTACATATATATATATACATATATATATATATTTATATGTATGGGCTATATGGGGGCTTTATATGGGTTTTATAGGGTTTAATCAGGGTATTCCGGCAGTTGCTTATGCTTCATCTCGGGCTGGGATAGAGCAGTCAGGGATACGTAGCTCAGCTACAGTGATGTGCTTATGAGGTGCTGATGGGTGCTCAGGGGGCATTTGGACATGTCTGAGGTCCGTAGACGACTGCCAGAAGCCACTATCAAGATGAGCCCCGCCTCTCTGTGAATGTATCATGTGCATAAGGGTCATTCTCAAAACTATGCACCCCTGTTGGGTATAGATGATATTACCGCGCCTTCATTTTGGGGGTACCAAAGTTATGGGAACTACCCATTAATTCACCTTCTCCAGCTTCAGTATAGGCATCAGGTCAATGCCGCAAAGTACGCGGGAAGCTTGTTCTATCTGCTCCAGGACGTTAGCGCAGTTCTGGAAAGTACCACTGCAGAAGTTCTAAACGGCGTCATTCCTGTTTCATGCTTCCAGGTTCTCATCTTTCGGACTTCTGCTGCTATTGCCATCTTATTTCGTGCGCTGCTATGATAACTTTGCAACAGCCTGATGATTGCACAATCTGATCAGCATCATCATCGTGAACAACAACATCAACGTGCGAGTGCTACTATTGTCTGCCCGTTGTCGCCTTTGCGTGAGGAGTAGCTCATAACTGCAAGCAGGTCCTTTAGCCTGTTGATCGAAATCCTCTGTATGATCACCAATCTTATTATTTCTCTTGTGAGGGTGCACACCCTAATGGATCCTAGGCCCTAGACGTTGAATCAAGTGGTAAGTAACAATAGGCTCAAAACTCTAAAATTCTGATTAATTCGCCCCAAGGGTCCCTCTATGCATTACAATGCAAAAGAGCCCGAGAGCTTTGCAATCCGTTCTCAAACTGTTACGCCCAAGGCCTCGAAACCCAAATCCCGTACCTTAAACTATATAGTGTTTTCTTGGATTGTTTATGGTTTCTTGGTAAGGGACCATAATATACTACCCCAAGAGAGAAATACGTGGGAGGCCTCAGGTATACCGCACACCCAATACTCATGTCCGCAGCAATAAACTCGAAAACCTTAGCCCCCAAAACCCTTAAACCGTAAACCCCCAAATCCTAAACCCTTGACCCTAAACCCCTAAATCCTTAGACCCCAAACCCCTAAACCGTTAAACCCGTTTGCAGGGGCTGTCAAACCTTGCACGGTGCTGCGGCTCCCTGGAGGCTTGCGGCAAGCAGGCCTGGGTCCCTGCATACGAACTGTAGTCTAGACTCCTCAAAAGGGGTGGGTATATGAGGGATTGTATAGGGTTTGGGGTTTAGGGCTTAGGGTCTAAACTGCCGCAAAGGGGGGGTTATATAGGGGATTACATAAGGTAGCTTTTTAGGGGTTTATCAGGGGGATACTAGGAGTTTAGGCTACAGCTCAAATACAAACTTTGGTTTACATGTATGTATAGGTACATGTATGTAGATAGATCGATATAGGTTTGATAGAGGGCTTCTGATTTTTGCGTATTAAGGCTGGGAAACAGGGATACCTAAGGTTTTAGGATTTGGGATTCAGGGTCTAATTGGGGTGTTCAGGATTTAGGGCTACTTCTGATTTAGGTTTCAGGATTTAAGGGTCTAGCGTCTGTATCGTATCGGGTTCGGGCTTTTCGTCCAAGTGCTCTCTTAGCGCAACACATGTAGGCCCCAAACTATCCATACTTGCCTTTCTAGGTGCCAAGTCATACTCTACACGTGGATAGGATGTCAATGGGTAAGGGACGGGGGGAACTGACACGTAGCAACCCAGGACATGTGAGCTGTGTTGTCGAACTCCTTGCATGAGCTTGATAAGGTGCTAGCAACCCTCTATACAGTCTATACAGCCTCAAGACTTACTGCACCACACGTTTCTGCAGATGTCTTGTAGCGGCCTGCGTTTTGCACCCAAGGCGTTGAACTCAATCTCCGAGCACGCACTCCGGCTTGCACACGAACCTGACGCACAGGCGATCATTCATGCTTGGATTGGGAGAAAACAGCGGCTAGGCTACCGCAGTATCTAGTGGTCACAAAGGTTCAGGCCCCTTTTTTGAGTGATAGGTGGTCGAGGGAAGGAAGTCCCAGCCGCCCTTTTTCCGCAGCCTGTTCAGTTCTCCTACATAGGATGGGAGCCTTTTCTTCGGGTAGACATTCGAAGCCAAGTGTTTTTGAGTATGTGTACGCAAGCAAATCCTGGTGCCTTGGCAAAGTTTACCCTGTACCCAATAATTAGGTCCCTTTAAAGGGCTATATAGGGTTTAGGGTTTAGGGATATATAGGGTTTAGGGTTTAGGGATCTAAGCGTCCATGTACCCAATAATTGGGTACTTGGGATTTGGGTAGTAGTAAGTATAGTACAGGTTTTGGGAAAGTATATGATTATTGGGTGATATGACGTTCTCAAGAACGAATTCGTTCTTAGCAGGGAAACCCCTAAACCCTAAACCCAAAACCCTAACCCTTTTCCACTTCCTTCCAGGAGCCCAGTAACACAGCTTGGTCGCCTGGGCCAGATGCTCAGACTTGAAACATGTTGCGGGCAGAATATTAGGGTTTAGGATTTAGGGAATTATAGTGCCCCTATATTGGGGTAATGGAAAAGAAAATGGAAGCTACTATTTAGGGTTTAGGGCTTAGGGTTTAGGGGTTATAGTCCCCTTAAGTAGACAGAATATCGCTTTCGGTATAATATAGTAAGATCCCCATATACCCCATATTCTACTTCAGGGGGACTATAGCTTTTGGCAGGGTTTGGGGGTTTCAAGAGATTTGGGTTCAGGAGTTGGCTCATTTGATTCTGAGACTGTGTGCTCTTATTTGTGAGGCAGGGCGTCGGTATGCAATGGTAAAGGCTGTAGGACAAAAGGGTTCTCACCAAACATTCAGTGTGAACTTGAAGCCTGGCACAGAGGTACACGAGGCTCCTGGACGATCCTACCCTTGAGACAACTTGGAGGCATTGGCCGGAGTTTACACATTTCTCAAAACTAGGATTTCCCTACATACCCAGCTACCGTAAAAGTAGCAAGATCCCCAAATACCCCAGATTCTATCTACTTAACGGGGACTATACCCTAACCCCAAAATACTAAATAGTAGTTTCCGTTCTCTTTTCCATTCTCCCTGTAGAACCCCAACCCTAAACCCTAAATGGTAGTTTCCATTTCTTTTCCATTATCCCTATATTCTTGGGATGGCCGTCTGAAGAATTCTGCGAAATCCTTCAGCATCTGGGGGACCAGTAGCTTGTCACGTTTTATTAGGGCTTGGGGGTTTGAGGTTTAGGGGTTTAGGGTTTACGGGTTTAGTGTTTAGGGTTTAGGGGTTCAGGGTTATTAGACTTGGAGAGAATGTATGTGGCGCTGAGTTGCAGAGGTGTTCGGGAACCTGCTCATGAAGGTCCCACTGTAGGATTTTTCGTGGGAGTATCCCCCATATTATGTTGCCTAACTCCAGGGTTCCGTAAACTTCTTCAAAGTGGAGAGTTGTTGGGATGGACGATGTTTTGCGTGCTGCCCCCACTCTGTAACAGTTGGATAGCATTAATAGTATAGTTATGTATGGCCTGTTATCTGAACCTTTCTATAGACTGTTTCAGGGTAGGGGCTAAACCCTAGACCCTACAACTAAGGAACATGGCACTTTTTGGACATTACACTCCAGAGCGGCCTCTCAACAAATAGAGCTACCTAAAAAAGACCTGCTGCGAAGGTCAGAGGGGCCCCCAAAAGCCAGCTAAGGGCCCATGTGAGCTATAGTTTTAATTCCTTAAGCCGGGTTACATGTGGAAGTACATGTGGGAGTCTCATAAGGGTTATTAAGTGGGATATTAGGAGTTGAGACTATAGCTCATGTGGGGGGTTCATACAGCCTCCTGAAGCTCACTAAACCTTGCCTACAAATCCACGCATTATGCAGGATTGCGACCCAGCGAGGGCGCGTACAGGCAGGGATGCGGGTTTCCGAGAAACGGGGCGTCTTCAACTTCTGGGAGCATTTTTGCGAGGTAGTATAGTGGGAATAGAGCAATCAAGGGTATACATGGGGACCCTACTAGTGTTAGATAGACACAGGAAGGACGGCGATCGACGGTAGCCGAGTGATTCTGCTTCTTGAAGGCCTCGGTGTGTCCAGGTCTTGAAGCGAAGCTCCGTATCAAAAAATACTGGGTCTCAGTGGGGAATCAGGGAGTATAATTTGTAATCCCAATGCAACCTCTATACATTATGATATGCTCTTGGATTCCCTTCTCAGAACCAATAAGAAAAAGACGTTGTCAACCTTTCTTGTTCGGGTCCATGCTGTCCATGCGAGCGAGTCTTACAACATCATTAAGGGCTAGCTGCCTAGAACATCCTTCTCTCTAAGGGTCCAAGTACTCAATAATCATATACCAACCCAAAACCTGCACTATAATTACTATTACCCAAAACCGAAGTACCTTATTATGGGGTACATGGACCCTTAGGGTCTTCACCCCATGCGCATGGGCCTTCCTTCACGCTGGAGGCCTTAAAAGCCTGAACCCTCGGCCTTTTTCAGGATGAACTCCGTGGTTGCTCTCCACGGCTGTGGCGGCAGCCCCGGGATCCGTACGCTTCCAAATACCTAAAAGCCAGGTCGCCAGGTACACACAACCTAGGGGTGACTGCAAATTTGGATGCTTTGAGAAAATCCTCGTCTTAGGGGGCTTGGGCTCTCAGGAGCATACGCTATGTTCGACTTCAGATTTTCGGAAGGTTCCGCTTCTGTCCTTTCCACGGCCCAGTAAAGGCTGCCGACTTATGCGCCTGTGTAGGTTCAGCTAGAGTGCAAGGAAAGCGAGTGAAGTGTCTTAAGAATTTACAGTCTGCATTGGGTCTGGGTGAGGCATGGCCTACACCACCTAATTGAAGCATCTTAGGTTTCTGACTTTCGCTCCGCAAGTTTGGGAAGCCCTTTCCCACGGTTTTCGGATTTCCCAATCAGCTAGACTTAACTTGTTGAGCACCTTATAAGTACAGTGACTTCAGCTTACTGGTGGCTAGTTGGGAATAAGGGATACAATCCCTATATAGTCCCTGTACAATCCCCATGTAACCTTCATATTAGTAAGCTATAGTCTAAACTCCTCCAATAGTATCCCTCCTCTATAATACTCCCCTATACAGTCCCCTATGTAACCCCCTCAAAGGAGTTTAGACTATAGCATATATAAGATCTTCATTGATTTCTCTAAGGGTCAAACTGTCCTATAATCATATACTTGCCCCAAAAGCTGCACTAGAATTACTATTACCCAATTCCCAAATACCCAAACATTGGGTACTTGGACCCTTAGGGTCCTAAACCCTAAACCCTACATATCCCTTTAAAGGGACCTAAGTGTTGGAGTTACATGGACTATAGCTCATGTAAGATCTTAACTGGTTCCCCACTAAAAGCCTAAACCCTAAACCTAAACACCAGTAAGTCTGTTGGGTCGAGGCCTGCCTTAGACAGCTGTGGCACGACGCCTCTTGGATACCAAGAGCCAAGTACGATCATTAATGCGCCTTGGACGCAGTTGAAATCCGTTAATTACCCCAAGGGTCCAAGTACCCAATAATTAGGTACTTGGGATTTGGGCAATAGTAATTTTAGTACAGGTTTTGGGTAAGTATATTGTGATTGGGTTCTTGCACCCTTAGAATTAGGGAATATACCCTAAATTATAGCAGGATACCCGGCATGATTTAAAGTATAATCCCTAACTAAAAACTACTGGACTTTCTGGGAACTGGTTTTGGTCTTTTCGCTTGCTTGTACAAGAATGAGATATTCGTGTCTACAAGTTACTCCTAAGGGAAAGGGCAAACATTATAGGACTGGATCAGGCCGCAAAGTGGTTCTGGCTGCATGTCCCAGCAAGCAATGCTCCGGCCAGAGCTTTGTGTGCATATTCTGTTTCCAAAATTATGTAGGGCGGCCAACTGCAATACTTCCGCTCAACTTAGTCACTGAAGCTTGCTGAGGTTTCAAAGTGTCATGCAAGAAAGAAACGGCATCCTCATTTCAGATTGGTTTGCATATTAGTAGGCCCTTCTCTTTTCACAGCCATGCAGCCCATCAGCGTTTGAGGGTTGATAAGGTCTGGGTCTAGCTCTGGAACCTCAAAGCCCCATGAACCCAGAACCCTGACCCAGCGCTCTGAGTCCCAAAGCCTGGTATGGCTGCAACTCACAGGAAATGCACCTTTGTACATAGGCGTGAAGATCCGTTATACTAAGATGCTATGAGCGGAACTTCATGAGATGATGCTTTGCAGCAGCCTCCCCATTTAATGTATGGCCTATCTTCCCGTGTACGCTTTGGCCTGGCCTAATCACCCATGAACCTCCGACCATTGGCTGGGTGACCCTTTTCTGAAAAGAAGGTGCCGGGATTCATGGCTGGGGCCTCAGGGCCCTCACGTTCTTGGAGCGGCGTGGTTAGTTTACTACATTTCCTTAGTGTATTACAATTGGACCGAAAAGGCCCATGGTTTCAGTATTGCATGCAGGTGTGGACATGTTGGGCTTCTGGCTTTGCTGTGTAGAACGTATACAGGGTTTTCAACCATCATCCAGGGAAATACAAGCAGGACGCAATCCTAGTGGTAGGATCATTGCGTTAGAGTTACGTGTGTCAACATTACACAGGGATACATGTCGGCTATGATTTCCATTGCTCTTTGCGTTTTTCATGCCGTATCCTACGAAATGCAGAAGAGCCGCTTGACCGTCTGTATCCTTGAAACAATTATCAACCTTGGGGGGTGCGTGCATGTGTCCGCAGGAATGCAATTTGCCCTCCCTCCTCGTGAACGCTGACTCTGACGTTTCTACGGCAGCCCTAATTTTGTGCAACCATGCAACGGGTCTTACGCGTAAGTCTTCGCTGACAGTCTCAATAATGATGCGCGCTGGGGCTCATCGTGGCCGAAGCTTGATCCGTGGGGGGTGATCTTTTAGATAGGGACACCAGAGAAGTTAGAGCCCCCAATAAATGGTAAGACAATATCACGTTCTCCCCGTAGTTGTAGTAGCTCACAAGAAGGATGTGCGCGTAATGAGGTCAACCACTAAGAAAAACACCTCTCCAATCTGCTGGGCCCTTGGCCCTAGACCTTAAACCCCTAAGCCCTAAAACCCTAACCCCTAAACCCTAAACCCCTATGAACCCTCAACCCTAAACCCTAAACCCTAAACCCTCAACCCCCAACCCTACACCCTAAACCCTAAACCCCTTAACCCCTAAACCCTAAAACCCTTAAAACCGTGTGGGCAAGGTCCTGATGAAGCCACCAGGCTGGGAAACCGACGTCTACGACGTCTCCAAGTTTGGAGCTTCCATCTCACCAGCCCCTGTCCTTGGAGTTAGGGCAGGTTAGAGTTTAGGGTTTAGAGTTTAGAGTGTAGGTTTTTTTGAGTTTAGGGTTTAGGGTTTGAAGTGTAGGGTTTACAGTTGAGGGTTTAGAGTTTAGGGTGTAGGGCTTAGGGTACAGGGCTTTGAGAAATTGCTTGCACGCGTTTAGGCGAAAGCGTAATCCCAAAAAGGGACCCATACATTTTAGGAAACTGCTCAAGGGTTTGGGTGTCAAGGTGATAGGCCTCAGGATTTCGTAGCCTGGAAGTCTCAGAATCAAGGCCGGCTGAATCCAGCAAAAGCCTTCACAGAACCCTAAATCCCAAACTCCTAAACCCTAGACCGTGAACCCTGAGCCCAAAGATTTAAGCCCTGAACCCTAAACCCTCGACCTTAAATCGTGAACCCTTGAACCCTGAAACCTTCCAGTGTAGAGTTCATTGCGATCTTGGGCCTCAACAATTTGGAAGCGTAGGGATATATGGAAGATTGCAAAAGAGAATGGAAACCTGCCACATGCTGTTAGTGGCAGGTTTCTGGGCGTATGCTGGCATGGTGGTCATCTTTGTACATAGCTGTGTCTGAATATGCTCCAAAGTTCCATGGCCCCACAGTACGTGTCGGCAACACCAGGAAATTTCAGCTGTCCATCGCCAGTCAGCCGCCAGGGTCTTGTGCGCAAAAATAGAACAACTTGCGTGCCATAGTGCCTTGTTGAACACGTCTAAGAGTCCAACTTGCTATGTGCTTTGCGATTTATTCTTTAGGGTGCCAGTGACGATTGCTGGCTAGTGTCTTCCTCCGTGTTCCGCGCATATCAAGACCCTACCTTGCAAGTATGCTCGGATAGTTCAAGGCAATGCCAATGAGTATATACTGCCAAAGCGAATGGAGTCCACCTTAAGGGTCTGCACACCTGGAACCCTTGCATACAATTGGGACACAGTCTCTTGTAGCATGCATCTCATGTGGTCTGTGTACGGGCATGCGACAGCGTAGACACCACAACTGTACCTACCACGAGGCTGCTTCCTTAAGCAAGCCGCGGAGTAAGCTCTAGGATCCATAGCCCTGAGGGTCCAAGTATATAATCATCATCTGCTTACCCCAAACCTGTACCATAACTAGAAGTACCCTAATCCTAAGTACTTGATTGTTGGGTACTTAGACCCTATGGGTAAGTGCAACAAGGAAACCTTACTTACGTAATTGTGCTCTGTGGCCTTTGTCAATTAGAGTACAAGTTGTAAATGCTCTCATAATAGGATGGTCTTGCACCCTGCCTCATTTGAGTTGATCAGCAGCAGCATCACATTTCGAGCTGAGGTCACTCAGTATTACTTGCTGTCCTCCTTCCTTGCCGCGAACAGTGACGAGGCAGGACTCTCACTCTCCTTCGAGGTCGTCCCAAAATTACCGGACATGCGTGTGAATGCTGTCGGAGTTCGGGCATATCCCTCGTGTTGCGGGTCCCTTGACTGAGTTGGTTCTTTACATATGCTTTCAGCAAGGGTAATGGGTTGTCTTTGTTCTGAAGCGCTTGGCGGTCTTTGCCTCGCGTTGGCCCTGTGGCGCTGTACCCAAAGTCCCAGCCAATGTTGCAAGAGACCTAGAGAGACACCTCCTAAGGGTACAAGAGCTCAAGGAAAGCTACGCGTCACGTATGCTAACTATTTGGCACTTGAATCCAAGACTCTGAGTTCCAGAGCCCAGAAGCCCTACATTTCGTAATTTGAAAAAATTCGGTATACTGGGATCCGAAGTGATGCAAGAGTTCCTCTGCATTGAATCTTCAGGTAATGTCCCTTTATAAACCTGGTAGAATTATTGTACAATTTTCTGAAAGCCCTGCTCTAGTACCCTAAGCTCTTAACCCTAAACCCTCCACTGTTCTGAGTCGCTGGGCTTCTGCATGCAAGCCTGGGTCAGGAGGAGTTTCCTCTGTCGCGGTCAGCGGAGTACGGATATGGCTTCATTCATCGGCGGGATGCCAAGAGGGAGGGGGTGCCACTGTCATATACTTAGGCGCAGAACGGATCACTTCAACCTATTCGGGTATACCCCAAGCCCTAAGCCTGGTTTAAAGTTTGGGGTATATCTTGTCCTCTTACTTTAGAAGGTTTAACTTCTTTGGGGCCAGGAATTTAGAGAGATAGGTGTATCCAGTCAAAATGAAAACGATGACAGTGACAGCGACACCTGTGTTCATAGGTAACACTGCCATGGCTCCTGTTCCAACCATCCATTATGGTCCTACGCCTTCATATGGCATAACATAGGGTTTCTATACTAGGAATTAATAAGATGGTTTGGAAGATATCCCCTATAAAGGTACGTAGGATCCTTTGGGGCTAAGGTTTGCTTGGGTAAAATGGTTGCAGAGCTTACTGTAAGCTTGAGGAACAATTGGAGGGACACCAGTGTTCCATTGCTTTTCAAGCAGGTGAGTTGCTTAAAGCACTGTGCACAGTTATGGGAAGCGTGAAGTCCAGCAATCAGCGCTGAGAATGAAGGCAAATACGGACGTCAGGCTTACAGCATTCCATGTGAGCCCAGAGAAGACCCTAGCCTTGTACATTTTGAGAAGAATTAGGATCTAAGGCAATTACAGCAGGGGAGTTCCCATGTATGGACCGTATCTAAGTAAGACGTAACTCCCCATTGTCCCTATATGCACCGTTTTCTCCTGCAGTTCACTAAAGGAATTCCGAGTACATGAAGGCTTTAGTGTTTAGGGTTGTAGGGTTTTGAATCAAAAATTAGGAAGATGGTTCGGGTGAGTATCCCCTATATTCGTGCTTAGGACACTGTGGGTTCATTCAAGCGCTTACATGCTCGTAGTCACCGACATTCTGGCACGTAGCAAAGTTGTCCTTCCATTTGGAGTTTGATGTCAACTGGAATAATCATAGTCCCCGATCTACATTAGGATCAGGACCTGCTTTGGCGTATAGTGTGCGGTAAGACATGTATGATCCTATCTGCTTCAGCGTCCAAAACCTGCCATTACCTAATCCCTAAACCCTATAGCCTATACCCCAAACCCGGAATCCTTGACCCCAAGATCATGTTCTCCCAGCCTGGTTCAGGCTGGACCAGATGAGCTCAGGACTCATTCTGACTGCGACCTGCTTCTTGCGCCCTTACAGCTGTGTATGGTTTTCGGTTTTGGCATTCGGGGTTTAAGGTTTAGGACTGAAGGTTCAGGGCTTAAGGCAAGGGGAAAAATAGGCAGAGGGTTTGGGGCCTAGCTTTCTTGGTAGTTAGGTTTCAAGACTTTCAGGTAAAGGATTTGGGCCTTCGGGCTTCGCCGATTTTTCCAAAATTTGATTGCGGGCTCGTTTTGAGAGTTTGTCAGGGGACTTCTGTGTTGAGCAGTACTCATTCATGTAGGCTTCGGGGTTCACACTAGTACAGTCGCCTTGGCGACACACTTGAGGCCAAGGAAATATTTGCCAGGATGACTTGACAACGGCCTGCAGAGGTTGCATCGTGGATTCCTTCCTACGCCCTGTCACCCGAAAAACAGGAGGATCTTGAACATGATATAGGTTTTGATCGGGCGCAAACGCCCTAGACTCCCCCAAGCTAACATGGAATTCCAACAAAGAGCCCTGCAAAGATTAATGCCCGACCCTTGTGCGGAGTCTTTGTTGACAAAGTTTGCCCTGTCCTCCCGCCACTGCGCATTTTTGTTCGAGCTTGTGCTACCCCAGCAAAGTGTGCGCAGTGAAAAATAAGGGGGCCCCAATATAGACCCCAAAATACTAGGATCCTTATTACAGGGACCCCAAAACGGGCACCCCTAATTTTGGGAAACCCCCAAGTACTCTCATGGAAGCAGCCTCCGCAGGACTCCACCGGTGAACACCTGAAGTACTCTTGACTCCGAGCCCAAGACCCACCTTTTCCCTAAGGGTCCAAGTACCTAATAACCATATACTTACCCAAAATCTGTACCATAATTACTATTCCCTAGATCCCAAGTACCTAATTATTGGGCACATGGACCCTCAGGGTTTGCGTTGGAGTTCAGGTACCATTCCTTCCTGCAGTTCCAGATGGCAACCTATCAGATCCACAGGGAGTGTGCCTGCCAGTCCAGGTAAGAGAGTTTGCTATTCATTTCTCACAATACTAATGTACCCACCCCTGATATGAAGTCTCTCCACCTCCCTATAATATGTTTCCCATCATATTGTGATATACTACAATGAGAACATTCAACATTCAGAGAGGGCAAAACCAAAGTCATAACCAGGTAGTATCTTCTACCCCCTCACAACTACCGTCATAACTTGCGGGTTGAAACTGATTTGCTCTTACTACCCTGAAAACCGTTGCTAACGGTACTACCATATGCCATACGTACCTTGCGTAACTGTTTTCTTAGCGGCAGTGCAGTCATGTATCGCAGAAGAAGTTCCTGCATGAACGCAGGATTTCGGTGTTTACAGTTGCCTGCCGTTGCTCATCCCTAAAATGCCAGATTTTAACAAGCTTGAAACTTGAATGCCTACACCTTAAACTCTCAACGCCCAAAGACCAACACAGAACACGTCCAACCCAAAACTCAGGTGTTATCCGAATATACATATCCACATGTATAAAGACATATATATATACATATATATGAATAGATACACTTATATGATATAATCCCTATATAACCCCACATCCCCAAAAAAGGAACCTTCAAACCCAAAGCCCCCAAAACCTAGAGCCCTGGACCTCAATTGCTTCAAAACACGCCGCCCTCGCCGGCCCTTTTAGCTCCCGGGGTTAGCAGCCGCCTTGAAGGGCGGTCAAAGAGGCCGGGAGGGCTCTCTGGGATAACAGTAGCAGAAGTAGTGATACTGGTAGTGGTAGCAGTAGCCACTATTCGTTATCTAAAAATTATTTCTGCTATTAATCGTCATAGTCAGAACATTTGTCATACAGGTAGTAATAGAAAGCGATAACGAATCATGGCTTTGTACTTATCAGACGAAGCATTGTGCAGTTTTGTTTCGCAAGAGTTTGGGTGAAGGCCTTGGGTGGAGGGATCGCAGAGCTTGGGTTGGTTTAAAAGGTTTCCTTTTTACCCCGGAACCCTAAAACCCGAAATCCCAAAATCCTAAGCCCAGAAACCCAACACCCTAAACCCTAAGGCCCCAGGGGTTGAGAGGCCTTACAGGGCTTCGCAAGGCTTTACTGGCTTCTGGCGGAGATGAGAAGATTGTGGCCTTGGAGTTGTCAATGGGTACCCAAGATTTTGGGATCTAGGGTTTAGGGCGGGCCGTAGTAGGTTTGGTATCCAGAAAATCGACCACAATTTGTCAACCTACCGCAATACCTTGATTCGTTTAGGTATGCTTTTGTTTTGGAAGTCATTAATCCAAAGGGTCCCTGCAGCTAAGTGTATATACTTAGGACCCAAAGAGATTCCCATATAACTACTTCAGGCCCAAGTATATCTTATATAGCTGCCTGAACCTCTGGGTAAGGGCTCACTGATTTAGGGCATCCAAGGAAATTGGACAACACAGGGACCGCGCAAACACACACAGTAGACTGACGTCCTAGCCTTTGCTACATCAGAAGGTTTCGGGTTTAGGGTTCAGGAAATGAGTGGAACGCATGATGATCGTATGGTTCACCTGCTTTGAAGGGACCCTGTTTTTCGGTAACCTACTATTATATGCCTACGTAACCCCATAGTAATGTTGGCATAGCCCTTTTTGTAGGTAACTTCCCTACCTCTACTAGGCTCAGGCACAAACAGTTTCTTCTCATACTCTCTTTCGATGAATATCCCCGGAATGATAATTAGCGCTGAATATTTGATATCACCGGGGGGAGGTGGCTCGCGCTTTACTATTAGGAAGAAGCGAGCGCACACGTAATGTAAGGTCTTACAATACCAGCCCTTTGGGTATGCAAGTTACGCTTGTACAAACAGGGGCTAGACTCAATCATTCAGGCTTCTGCAATGGGTGTCTTACTTTTTATACTGATGGATTAGGTTTGTTCTAGCCGGTTCTAGCGCCAAGGGTCTTGGTATATAGGAACCCAGTTTGAGCCCCAACAGATGTGAACGTTACCTACTTCAGTGCATTCGGATCCCCTACCATGACCCTAAACCCTAAACCCTAGACCCTAGACTAGACATCCCTGCAGGTCTCGAGTTTCGTTCGGCTCTTCGGGCAAAGCCCACCGAGCCGGCGGAACTTCGCAAAGAGGAGGCCCCGCAGGCGCCCAGCATGTTGGATTCCCTTACCCTAAGGGTCCAAGTACCTAATAATGATATACTTACCCAAAATCTGTACTATAATTACTATTACCCAAATCCCAAGTACCCAATTATTGGGTACATGGACCCTCAGGGTTAGGGGTTCTTTAATAGAGTTTTGCATGGGTCCGTTCAAAGGGTTCAGGTAGGGTTTACGGGACCGCAAGGGCCCAGAGTGTGGGGTTTACCTGGGGCGTCTTCCAGGTTTCTCAACAGTGTTTATATAAAGTGCATATTTGCGGTTATATCGTGCATATTTACAGTTTACACGGCCATGTTTATGATACAATTCGAGGGTTTGGGGTTCCGGATTCTCTTTTAGTCAGGCCTTCGTATATACCGTCGCGTGGCACAGCTGTTCGGTGAGCGGCTGCTAAGTGAGCACCCGTATGATGGTCCTAGATCCCCTTTTATAGTTCTGGTAAAGGGTACCTCAACTACACTTGGCCCTTGGCTTGTAGTAGTCATTTTGGCCACCCTAAATCCCTAAATCCTAAACCCTAAACAGTACACCGAGTCTAGGGCAGGATAGCCATGGCAACTGTCCTTTGCAGGAGTCGCTGAATTTGATAGACCAGACTGCTTGTTTCTCACCCGTGCACGGGGCCCTGGACGAGTTCAGTACTTTGTTGGAAGTTGGGGTTACCAATAGCCCTAAACCCTAAACTACTTATAAGGATGCAAGGGGTTTAGGTATAGGGACCCTGTGGCTACTAATGAAATAGGCAGCCTATGTATACAGGGTTACAATGGGGTTCCAGCGGGCTTATTCAGGCGATATAGAAGATTACCTTTCTCCAGGATCCCCGAAGTAAATAATGTAGTAGCTTCCATGTTCTTTTCATTATCCCCATATAACCCGAAAATCCTCAATAAAATCCCAATGTCCATGTCATGTTCCATTTCCTTTTCCACTTGTTTCTCCATTCGTGGGGAGCTCTAAACGAAACACGCAGCTGTTTTCTTTTGAGAGGTAGCTTTTCTGCGGTGTTTCAGAAGTTAAGGGAATGCTATCTGCTATCAGTTCCTGCTGATCGTATATAAGGACAGAGCACCCTCTTAGGGATCGAGGCAAATACTACACTTGGAATCCCCACACATCCCCAGAGTCTTTGATGGCAGCTCTATGATGGGAAACTAGTACTGGATCCAGCTGCAGCTTGTGATCAGCCTGCTGCATGTTGGCAACTCTTTATATATGGAGTTCTTAGAAATATGCTCGAGTGCATTTGCCTGCTTGAAAAAGAAACAACCACGTCTTCAACACTCCGCTCACTTTTCCTCTTGGATCCCAAGGCGTGCCCTTGCCGAGCAACAGATCTCAGCACCGATTGCGTTTCTTATTGCAGCTTGTCTGCTGAGAGCATGCCATGGTTTTCGTGAGTCGTGATGTTTAGGACCCCAAAGTGGTGCAAGCATCTAAAATGAAAGGCGTTATTCCCTCTAAACGCTTAGTGGCGTGTGCGAACCCAGTACTACTGCATGCGTGTCATTTCCTGCCGATTAGCAGATGGCCTGCAACTACAACATGCTGAATGAGGATAGCGGTAGGTCATCCTGTGAGAAGTGCAAAGCGGATGGAAGCAGCGCACTCGTGAAAGATGCTTGCACCATATAGACATGGTAGTATTTCTGGTGAGCGGTCTTCCAAAAAGTAAAATGCTGACATTCGCATCCAGTCTTCTCCAGCAAGCCCGCCGATCCAAGAAGCTAACTTGATACGGGGGTCAGATCGAAGGATGCTATCGCATCCCCACAATATAAGGGTGGTAGCATTTTGGGGTTGACAGGGGGGCTCCTGTACTTGAACTGCACACCGGCCGATCGTTTTATTGCAGATGTTGCCAGATTACATGGGGTCTCCAGATGCTTACCTTTCACAGCAAACTTGTAAAAACACTGGTGCTAGGGTCCTCCACCAATGGGATCGCACTGGGCCGTATACTTTGCCAGCCCTCAACCCTAAACTCCAAAACCCCAAACCGACTATTGGGATTATATAGCGGGAATGAAAAGGAAAATGTAAACCATTATATTGGGGTTGTATAAGGAATAATGCAACAGAACGTGGAAACTAAACCCTTAACCCTAAGCCGCATGTTTTTGGAAGCGCTCCTCCCTCATCGCAGGTGCACGCTTCTAGCGACCTGGCAGCAGACTTGCACAGGGATGAACCCCCTGTGGCTCCATTTACCTGCAGCTTTACGGGTTCTGCCAACGAATTCGGGGTTGATTCGTATCAAGCTGTAGGATAATGGAAACGGAGTCACAGGTCTATCTTATTGCAGTTTGGGTCCTCTTTGACAGTTTCTACTGCAAGATGAGCCACTGCATAATTCGTATCTGTCAGTTTGAGTACAGGATTTCAGACAATGTCTAGTGTGTGCGCTGGCTGTTACATGCGGGAATTGGAGAGAAATTCTGTCAGCGAGCGTGGTCCCTTGAATGCAGCAATTTTAGCTCCCACCTTGCAAATTAGTTCAGGCCCGGCTCTATTACCCCAATATGATCCCTACACTACCCCAATATAATCGGAGAAAGTTTAGGGTTTAGGGTTTGGGGTTTAGGGTTGAGGGTTGGGTTGCTTTGCTGCAGGTTCGCGGCCTGGCGACACTGCAGGCCCTTAAGGCCCGAAACCAGTAGGTTACTTGCAGAACATGCTTGGGGTTCAGGCTTTCTGTAGGATAGCATAGGTAGGGGTAATAATGGGGAATCCATTCGAAAAGAGTGGACAATGAAATGCAAAGCATGGGTTATACTGGGGTCACATAGGCATGTAGGGATGTAGGGGTCGCAGTAATGAGGTTCTGAGATCTTCATGAGTCCATGCATAGCCTACTTACTTAGTCCCCTGAGCCTCAAGTATGGGGCTTTACGTTTAGGGGAGAGGTTAAAGATGTAGTCTGTAAACCCTAAACCCCGCTGGTGGAGCGTATAGAGTTCAGGGAGACGGCATGCGAGCTGTAGTTCTATAGTCGAAACTCCTTAAATGTGGCTTTTATAGGGAGTTATATGCAGGGAGTACTTAGGGCTTATCAAGCGGGATACTTGGAGTTTTGACTATAACTCATGTAGGCCTTAGAACGGGGAAGAGGTTCACGGTTCCAACCTCAGTTCCGAGGGGCTTGGGTGGGCAGAATGCCGGCCAGATGGTATCTTATGGTCTCGTGCAAGCACTTTCGTGTGTAACACCAGTGTTGCGCAACCTAACTAAACCTCAAACCCCTATGTCAACCAGTTTCCGTGTTGGTTTCAACTTGCTGTTCTATTTCATTCTCCATTTTCTTTTACTTTAGGCACTAGACACCCCGATACGCCTGTATATGCCAGGTTGAGCTAGAGAGTTGGCCGGTGCTACCTCGCGCTTTTTGTGTTTTACGGCTGGCTTCCTTTGGCGAGTATAGCTCATCAGCTTCTTCATTGATGCACAGGGAATCCTCCCAGAAAGTCCAGAAGCCCTCATGTAACTTTAAGGTATACTCCCTAATTAGGGAATCTAGAACTTTCCGGGCTGCACAAGATGTTAGGGTTTAAAGTTTTAAGTATGTTGTTGTTCAGGCCTTGCTTGGACCGCAACCTAGAAGGCATGAAGCAACAAGATACGATCCCTTGAGAAAGTCTAACTAAGGTTCCCCAAGGGCCAGATACTCAAAGATCCCCTCCCAAACCTGTACTACAGCTACTGCTACCAAAGCCCCAAGTAATCAATTCTTGAATACTTGGACCCTTTGGGCTTAGTTGTTGGTCGAATTGAGCTGGCTCCCTAGAAGGGATCCGTAAAAAGTGGTCTTACCTGGACCCCAAAAGCATGTAACATAATGGCCTTTATGGCTATTATTAGGGGTTTAGGGCTATTATTTTACATACTTTTGGGGGTTTAGGTAAGGTCCAGGGCTCTCATTGTCTTCTTTTTTTGTTCTGACATGCTTTCTCAAGGTGATCCCTATAACCTTCACAAGCCCCCCCATAGATCCCCAGGACCCATACAGACATCCTCACTTCCATAAGCTCCATGTCACGTCCTGCTTGGTTGTTAGAGTGGAACATAACATGAACATTGCTGTGCTGTATTGTACCCATACTATAGTAACTATAGTACAGTAGCCTCCATGTTATGAAAACTACAAACCCAAGTCCCCCAAAACTCCGTGGAGGTGCCGGCGGAGGGATGTTCCTTGGCTGCAGATGCTTTGCCACTGAGTGGGGGAACCACGTCGTGCCTCTACAAGCCCACGGCCTGAACAAGAATCAATCCTCACAAGAATATCCTAAACCCTAAATGCAAACCCTTAAATCCTAAACCCTAAATCCAAAACCTTACATCCAAAACCCTAAATCCTAATATTTATTTCCCCAATTTGGGGGACCGCAACTTTGCCACTCTGTCATGGCTAAATACTCACACCGAGCTGGCGGGCTGCATCTGGAGCTGCCCGTAGCCGTACACAGGGTAGATGTAAATGTACTTAAGCTCAGATACCACAATCAGGAAACCCTACCAATGTAGGCAATGGATTGGGGTTTAGGGTTTAGGGCCTAGGGAGGTAATGGTTTAGGGTATAAGGTTTAGGGGCCTGAGGATCCCAATAGCCCAATGTTGGTAACATTTACAGATTCCAGGGCCCAATGTAGGTATCATTTGTATACTTGGATATACTTGGATCCCTAGGGCTATCATATACTGAACTATCCCGAACAGCAACCCACCGCATCACGAGACGGGGCGTGCTTGCCCTTGCACGGCCGTGCGTTGCATGTCTCTTGCAAAGGGTCCATGTAGCTATGTGGTACACGCTTGGGCCCCAAAATAACTTCCTGCGAACCCCTTGGGCCCCAGGTACATATTGTATACCACCCTAAACCCTAAACCCAACACCCAAGGCCCTAAAGTAACTCCTAAGCGCCTCACTCCATACACCCCTCAAACCTAAACTGGGTTGCTGTTAAGGAACTTAAATTAAGTTACTATATTGGGGAAACCCTATTATTCACTATATATACCCCTTATGGTAACTTAATTTAAGTTCCTTAATCCCTCTATTCCCCCAGTTTCCATGTCATTTTCCATTATCTTTTCCATTTGATTCTCCATTATAGGGGGATAATATAGTGACTTAATTTAAGTTCCTTAACAGCAACCCAGTAAACCCGTCCCAGGCACCCTTGAGCTCCTAACCCTCAAACCCCACAATCCCTATATAATCCCTATATAATCCCAATAATTATATAGCAGTTTCCATTATATTTTCCATTA
>CAJNIZ010046333.1:22726-40457 GCA_905231905.1 Symbiodinium pilosum | reverse complement strand
TTATTTTAAAGGATGTTTTTTTAAATAAAGAAGGAACCCTTAATTAAAGACTTTTGGTCCCTCTGGGGGCTCCAGGTTCAGCCAAGGTTCAAATCCCAACTATGCGCGAAGGTACAGCCCCACAAAAAAAGGACCAGGAATCTGTCTAAGGTATTGAGACTTTTCCTTGGGAACGTGGAGTCCTGAATGGGAGGTTCATTCATGTAGGGTCAAAGGACCTGCGAAACGACTCCAGCCGTTCAATCACCACTGCTGCATGTGAGCCTGCGGCATGTGAGCCTCTTGGTGCCCGTACTTGGAAGTGCATGGGCCCGAATAATGCTTGTATCTGGGGTTGTCTGTGCTTATAAACAAATTAATGCTACTCAGAATAGGAGTAACCCGTATAAGGCCATCTAGAGGGATATTAAGTGGGGATATAACTCCCATTACAAGTAGCCGTTTAGTTGCATGAGCGTCCAAGTGCAGTTCAAACTTGAAAGATAGTTACCATTCCCAATCTGAACAGCAAACTACAATAATCCTCACTCTAAGAATCCAAAAAAGAGACCTCTAATTCTTGGAGATCCCCATGTATACCTCTATAATTGGGGGCTAGACCAGGCTGGAAGTAGATGTTGTCATCTTCACAACCTAGAAAAGAACAACTAGGATGGCTACTTACTGCAATATGGATAATGGCGGTGTGCCACGATCTTGGCACCCCTTTGAATTCCCAATCATCATACATGGCATCCTAGCAGGAGAGTTCTTGAGTCCTATAGAAACCGTACACCTGAAGCCATAGCCCAAACGATCCAAGAACTCAACAGCTGGGTATTTGGGGTTTTGATGTTGATCGTTGTAGTACAAGTTCTGCAGGGGTATATAAGAATTGGGTACTTGGACCCTTACGGTAGATGAGACTGTAGCTGCAGCAGCCCTTATGGGCGCATAGTACAAATGCCATTGGCCTTGTACTCGCACGTCAAGGGCAACACCGCCGCCACCGCCGTCAATGACAACGACTCTCAGCAACCGCTGCTGCAAGGGCTTCCGGCGACTATGCCTGCTGCTCCAGCTGCGACCGACATCAACACCACCAACCGCCGCAGGCATGCGCTGCTGTTGCGGTTGCTTCAACTATGTCTCCTACCAATCTTACTGCAAGCACTAGCTCTACTATGCTCTACTAATCCTTCTCCGACGACTGCTCCCGGAGTAAAAGCGACAGCCAGCCGAACTGCGGCAACAAGATCGCAGGCTTATCCGCTTCCCAGGAGCACTTTAATGGCCGAGGCACCAGTATGTCACCCGACCGGAGGATGCGCTTGCAACCGCTTTGACCTGAAAGGAATACTAAGACGAAATCTATAGATGCAGATAGAGCCCATGGACTCTTTTCCTGGGACCTGTCCCATACATATCACAATTGTCCAGGAAGCAGGCAGCTGAGGCCTTGAACTTCACGATTTTGTGTAAGAGGGGTTGCAAGCATTTTTTGTTGATGAAGCGCATCGGTTGTTTCGAATGCGCTGACCTAGAACTGTATGGGAAATCAACATCTGACCCTGATTCATAAGCTCTGTAGTCTTTGAGGTCTAAGTATATGCGATATAGCTAGATGGATTCGGGATACTGCCAGTCCAACTTCGGTAAAAGACGCGAGAGCAACGGTTTCAGAGCCCTAGTGGGTGATCGCGCTTGGGGTTTAGGCGATCCGCCAGCCGCTTAGACTAGATAGCGCTTGGAGGGTTAGGTCACGTTAGTATGTAGGTTGCTCATGCAGGCAAATGGGTTTACTAGGTCCATGCGGCTATAGGTTGTAAGTAAACTTACCACGGTCCCCTGACCCTCCAAGTAGGATGATAGGAGGGCCCTAAAAAATTACCGGGCTAGAATTATCCGTTCTGGTCCATATTACCAGGTGCTTCTTCATGGTAGTTTGGGGCAGAAGACTTGTATCCCGGCGCCCGGCTCGAGAGGCACCGCTGCGTATTCATATTCGACTCTGTAGTAGGCTCACGGAAAACAGTGGCAGGTCTCTACAGGTCATGTTGACCACTGGAAGCTTTGCAGAGATCTCTAACCATTCGCTGAACCAAGGAAAGACAAAGAAACTCTGCGAGTTTGGATCAAAATAATGACATGCACGCGTTGAGCCTGTAGAAGATTTCACAGAAATGATCTGTTGCAGGTGCTAAATGCCCAAGAGATGGAGTGCGGAGGTCATGGCATGAACAATCCGCTTCTCCTAACCCAAAGGCATGTACCCAATAATTGGGTGCTTGGGGTTTTGGTGTTAGTGATTGTAATACAAATTTTGCGGAAGTATATGATTGTTGGGCACTTGGACCCTTAGAGCAGCATTCAGAACCCCCCGCTACACTCACAGTAATGATCTGATATTATCACAGGGGGAAGAGGATTTTGAATCGTACTTGGGAACTCCCATGTGAGCCTTCATTGAAAATCCTGTTTGTTGCCCGGAGAAATGTAAAGCTTTTGAGGTTGGGTCCTGCCCCGACCCATTAACAGTCTATAGTAGAGGTTAGGGTTTAGGGTTTAGGGTTATATTGACGGCTATGTACACATGTATTATAAAGATGATCCAACTGTTAATGGGTGTATGCAGTACCCAAAATTGGGAAAATACCTTAAGATCAGCCCCTGCGCAGTAAACGTTCCCACTTCCCATAAGGTACTGCTAGCGACTAGTGTATGGGACTGAACCTGACATATAGCTTCAGAGATACAGTGTCTAATATCGGATGAAGCTTTTCCAGCTGTGGTCCCTATTACGCAGCCCAACATCCTCTGGACGGTAGACCCACTTTGCAACTGTCAAAATCCTAAGCAGCACACCTTTAAACCTTCAATCCCTACGCCGTGAACCCAAGTCCAGCAGATGGGCACGCCTTGAAGCTGACAGTGTATTGCATGCCTTGCAATAAGCCCGGAATGTCCTGGCAGACTGGGAATCTCGCCAACATGGATCCTCTTGTCACCCGCCCCTAAACACAAAACTGAAACACACCTCCATGGCTGCGGCCCATGTTTTTTGAGGCAGGAACAGATATGACAGAACAATCCTTGTGAACTTCCCAACCGAGATTCACACAACCTCCATTTGGCTCAGTGCATCCCATTGTGTTTTGAAGTGACGAGCGTATAAGCAAAGACGAATGCCATTCCAGCAAGATCAGGTTTGCAGTTTGCACATCCCTGGAGCTGCTTCTGCGTGCCCTGACCCAAAATATCAAACACGCGAAAGGAAAATGCATTCATAATATGAATGTTCTAATTGGCGCCTTCCAATATTTTTTCCTGACCCGGGGCTTTTGATACTAGAGTTTAGAGTGTTGGATACGAAGCCCCGCTGTAAGGACAAATTGCCCAATGTACCGGTCTCCCCCATTGGCCATGAAATCCTGCGACACAAGGAATGCTACTGCTGGACGCAACTATCACATGGCTTAGGTCTGACGCCCTAAGGTCTAGGGAGCTTCCCCCGCCCCCGAATGCAAAGTGAATTCTACGCACACATATATATATATATATATGTATGTATATACACAGAGGTACACAAATCCAGATTTGCATCTATATTTTCTGCCGGGAGGGACATTCAAAAAAGGACATCCCAATACCTACGGTAAATCTTCCTACTTAAATAGAAATACCCATAACTACCCCGCATCCTGATTCCCGCAACCCTATACCCCCAAGAAGTGTGGCTTGGGGTAGGAGTTGCCTCCTGTTTCTCGTTGTTTCCAGGCATCGACCAGCTCAGCGCATAGCTGCCTTTCACGTGCATTAAGAGCTGCAGTACACGCCTATGGTAAGGTCCACAGTTTACCTATGTTGGAGTTTGTAGTAACTATTCCCTACGCCTTGTTTAGTAAGTATGCCACCTACAATTGCAAGTACTTGAGGTTTGGGGTAGGGCGTAGGAAATCTTTCACCACGTGGGGCGAGAAGGCAAAAACTGAACTCGCGTGTGGGGGGATATAGGGAGGAAAGGGGTTTACGCATAGAAAAAAAAAAACACGCAGAAGCAAATAGACCATTAAAAACATGGAAAATCGAATGGAACCTGGGATATAGCAGGGTGGGTGCAAAATTTCCTCCGGCGCCCCGAACGTGGCCACATGTAGACCTTGTACGGCTCATATTCGGACTACAAAGTACACAACACGAAGAAATTGAGGATCTCCAAACAGTTCCTTTTGGTTTTGCCACTGAGCAAAAAATGCGGTGATGATATTCACACGTGCGGTTAAACGTTTTTGTTCAAATATTTTTGATGCTGGCTACTGCGAAACGTAAAAACCTAACGCCTCAGCCCCAGACCCGGAACCCTACACCCGTTACCCTAAACGCTGAATACCAACGCCAAAAACCCAACAATGGGTGTTGGGGCTTTGGGTTGGGCTGAATGCTAAGGTTTGAGCTTTGGAGATCAGAGTTGTACCTGGTAAAGATACACCACTCTTACTTACAAAGCTTCTTGTTGCGTTGCCGGCTTCAACTTTTGATTTCATCTTTTTTTCTACGAATTAAAAAAACCAACGAAATCTGCTATGCTATGTATGCAAAACTAACTGTGGTAACGTGGCTGGTTTACCCTTCCCCAAACATTGCCGTTTCGGGGGTTGAATGTTATCTTAGAGGAATGTACTTGGTTTCTTGACGAAGCAAGTGCCTGGCAACTCCGACTGGACACCCGAAAGCGAGCCCCAAAGCGAGCCCCAAAGCGAGCCCCCTGTGCCCTTTGTAGCCTTTCCATCCCCATCCTTTTTGCTAGGCGTGCAGATGGCCCAATCTAGGTGGCATGTACAAACTCTAGCGCCCAAAGCACAGCATTTGTCAACTTTAGGGCACAAAGTACGCATCGTTCATAGAGTAACGCCCCCAAAATTGGTACATTTATAGATCTTCGGGCCCAAGGTAGACTTCGTATAACAAGTTGGAACCCACCCCAGGTCATGGGCTCTAGGGCTTAGAACTGAAAACCTGTAAGCCCTTACCCAGAGCAACCGATGCAACCCGACGAGGAAAATTGGCACAGAATACTAAAGTTGGTATAGTACCGTCTTGAAAGGGTACGCGTTTACTCTAGGCAAGCTCGACAAAACCGTAGACTCAACAATCTCTGAACCCCGAACCGTAAAGCCCCCTACACACCCCAATCCTAAACCCCTATAAGCCCCAAACCCTAAACCCTGAACCCTGAACCCTAAACCCCCCGCCTGTCACTTCAGTGCGCTGGTCAAAGGCACACCAGCCAGCGTCCCCGGTCCAGCCATAAAGGTATTTGCTGCTGCCACCCCAGGCCCTGGGCTGCTGTATCCTAGGATTTTCTAGTGGTTATGGGGATATACATATATGTACATAGGGATATATAGGGTTAAGGGTCCAAAGACTCAAGACAAGGCAACCTAAAGCCCCGTTATTCGAGTTTCTGGACCCTTAGGGTTAGGGTACAAGTGCCAAATATTCATATGGCTCTTCCCAGTGTGTTGGGGTCTACATTAGGGTCGGTTACGCTCAGATGCGTCCTCTCACCTAGTCCCCTCTGCGTGTCCCCTTCATGGAGAATCAAACGGAAAAGAAATGCAATTACATTTCAAGGGAAACTGGGATTGCAGAGCGGTTCATAGGGAGTAGGGTTTCCAAACATCTTTTGGGGATCCTTATAGTAAGGACCATTGTAGTACGGGTCCCTACCAGGGTCACGCTACGTACGGCAACTGCCATAAACTTCGCGAAGATCTATCTGCTAGTTCTCATCATACCCAAATCTCATGTCTTCTATTGTTGTTGGGTACTTGCACATTAGGGCTTGGGTTCAAGTTAGGGCGTCAGTTTTCGGGTTTATAGATTTATTGTCGAGCATATCGAGCGAGACTGCCGATACCAGAACTGCAGCACGCATTATTTGTCTAAAGCCTCGGCAGGAAATCTGCAAGTCGAAAGTGGCATCCACCACGCAGAGACTTCAGAAAGGGTATTATGGGCTTTACAGCACAAAGATTCAATACGCAGGGCTTGGGGGGGAGGATTACAAACAAGAATATCATGGGATTGTGCGAAGGTCCTCGGAGGCTCCACGGGTGATTCTGCCAGGACTTTACAGGTGATAGAAATATCAGGCCAGGCAAGAGATATGCAGAAACTACATCTCATCTGAACTTCTCAACAAACTAGGGTTCCTGCATGGCTCCATATACCTCCTAAAAGGGCGCGATCCTTGTGTAAAAGGGGGCAAGAAGGCAACCAGGCTCTGCAAATTTATCGAACCCCAAGCCTCCACTCTTTGAAGCCCAAAAATCTCAATCATCACCCTAAGTCCCAAACTATTTCTATCCTGAAACTTTCCACGATTCCCAAAATGTGTGAAGGGAAGGCCATGTATACATATAATATGAAATATATATATATAGATATACATATCATGATTTAATATATATATATATAGTTCAATACAAATTAAAAATTCTACATATACTAATTATAATTATATGACTCATGAGGAGCGCCTGAGACCAGAACTTGGGGCTATGCTTGTAATCCTAGAAGCACCCCATATTCCCCCCCCCCCCCAAAAAAAAGGTACCCTTTTGAAGGTCCCCAGAACAAGGATTATCATATTGGGGGTCTATATTGGGGTCCCCCGAAGTCAAAAAAACCCAAACCCTAAAACCTGAACCCTAAACCCTAAAAGCTAAACCCTGGTGCCCCTATTTCAGGAAACTACATGTTAATGGTCTACGCAAGCTGGCCAGGAGTCACTGAGCCATAGTTCCTGGGATGCTCCGTGGTTGATGGTTTAGGGGTTGTAGACTTCTAGGGTTTTAGGGTTTGGGAGTTTAGTTAGAGTTTTCGGGTTTATCGTTTTAGGGTTTCGGGCTTTAGGGTTTAGAGTTTGGGGTTGTAGGGCTTTGGGGTTTGGAGTTTGGGGATGTAGAGTTTTAGGGTATTAGGGTTTGGGGTTTTAGGGTTTAGGGCTTAGAGTTTTAGGCTTCAGGGTATTTTGATTTAAGGGTTTGGGGTCTGTAGGGCTTATGGGTTTGAGGTTTTAGGGTTTAAGGTTTTAGGGTTGAGGGTTTTGTGTTGAGGTCTTCAGGTTTAGACCCTGAGCCCACAAGGTCATGAGGCTTAAACAAGTGTTCTGTCTGCATACACAAAATCTCTGAAGCCCACAAAGTTTCTTACCAACCCCCATGGCCTCAAATGGTTGTTTTGGTAGGGATACCCTCCCCCAAACTCACATGGAAAACCAGAAGGAACACCACGCAGACCACAGCCTTTTCACAGGGGCCGATATGTGTTTCCCTGCCATTATCCAACTAGGGGGGGCAGTGTTCAAGTGGACCTTTTGAAAGATCTCTGCTTATTCTCGGGTAGGCCTGCAGCTTGGCCCCCAAAACAGACATGGACCTCAACCTCTGGCATGGAACTCCTGAAGCCTCAGCCCAATGCATTTCGGGAGTTCTCGGTCAGGAGGCTCAATAGAAGATCAGATGCCTTAACCTAAGGGTCCAAGAACTCAATTAATTGGGCCTTAGGTCGCAGCTACCATTCAGATTATAGCATTAAGGCCCAAACCCTGATTATTTGAGTCCTTGGACCCCCAGGGCTACTCCAAACGAGGTTGTAATAGACACCTTCTCGAACTGACTGGGTCGCACATCCTGTCAGACCCCGCTGATCTTGCACAGGCAAGGAAGCCGTAATTAAGCTTAGAAGAATCTGCAAATTACCGTGCGATCCCAACCCAAAGCCTGCGTAGACTCCAGAGCCCAAACCTCCGTGCTATACAGGCCGAGACAAGTACCAAATCAATTCTGAAGCGTTTGAAGTCCCCCAGAATATTTAACTACAAGGAACTTAAGCCCATGACATTGGCAATCATCCCTATGAACCCGTGTATACACCCACTTTCCATTTTATAGTCTGTTTCATTTTTTCGTTATTTCCTTGTGAAACCCTTATCCGTCTAAATATCCCTACATACCCCAAACCCCTAAAAATCATTTATTGCAATCCCTAGTCCCTCCCTAAACCCGCATAAAGGGACTTTGATGGGAACCCCAAACAGGGTTTAGGGGTTTAGGGATTTAGGGGTTTAGGGCTTTAGGGATTTAAGGCTTTAGGGTTTAGGGGTTTAGGGTTTTAGGGGTTTAGGGTTTTAGGGGAACCCTCATAATATAGTAGGAATATAATAGGAATATACCTACCAGAGTCCAAAATGTTCCTACTATATTCTTGGGGTTCTCTGTTTGGAGTTCCCATTAGAACCCGTTTACTTGAACCTAAGCACTAAACCCATAACCCATTAAGAAAACAACCCAAAAAACAAAAACAAAACACCAATGATCCTAATAAAGCCCAAATAAAACCCTAGTTAAAACCCTTATAGAACCCCAATAAACCCATAAACCCCTAATTAAACCCTAGACTCCGACCCTGGACCCCCTCATGTCGCGCTGCTCGCCGCTATCGACGTTGCGGCGTCGGATCCCTGAGTCGCGTCGGCGGGACGCAGGCACATCCACCTAAGGGTTTAGGGTTTAGGGTTTAGGGTCTAGGAATGATTTAGAGGCGATATAGGGTGTAGGGATTACATCGGGGTTATCTTGGGAGAATGGAAAGAAAATGGCAAACTACTGTTACCATATTATATACGGGTTATATAGGGGTTATGTTGTTCTTGTAAGGGTTTTAGATGGTTTTAGGCTAAGACGTAGGGCTCTGGGCTTAGGATTTCTGATTTTACAAAAAATTAAAGGAATCTGTTGGGGGGGACCTGCACTACGGACCATATAGTATTTGGGGTTCTATAACGAGCTGCAGGCTTGTAAAGCTGGTCTCGGGTTTAGGTTAGATTCAAGGGCTGGCGATTCAGGATTTTGGGGTTCGGGGTGCGCCTAGCAGCAGTCTTCTAAGTGTTTCTTTCAGGCTCAAAACTTAAATTGGGCTACAGGGCACAAGCGGCATAAGGTTCTAAGGAGGGACATGGTAAGTATTGGAGGTCCGTACGGAGCACTGTAAGGAAATTGGGGACGATTCCGAGGACGCCAAAGACAGTTGTAGTAAGGATGACATGTACCTAACCTGGGTTGCTGTTAAGAAAACTTAAATTAAGTTACCATAATGGGTATATATAGTAATTAATGTGGTTTCCCCAATGTAGTAGCTTAAACTAAGTTCCTTGACAGCAACCCAGTAACTGATGGAAGGAAGGGGGATTTGACAAGGCCTGAGATTCAGGAATGAAGGGTTTGCCTACCTATTTAGCTACCTACCTAGCTAGCTACCTACCCACATGCGTACGTACAAACATACATAGGTACCTACGAAATTACATACATATGCACGATATACAATTCACATACATGTGGTAATGTGCTGAAATTGGGTGGTTTGCGAAATCATTTTCCTTTGTAGGGCGCGTAAACATGCAGGGTACCCACGGAGAATCAAGCCTGGCACAAGCCCTAAACAAAATGACAAACACACACTTCTGCTCATTTGTTGAACCCACGGACCATAGAAGCATGGATTCTCAACCCCGTGTCTGAAGGCGCACTTCAACAAGTTCCCTTCCTACCTTGTTCCGACGAGGGTTGAGGAACCCAATTATGTAATTTCCCCCCCCCCTAAACCCTAAACCCTAAACCCCCCACGCACATCATTGGCTTCCGAGCCACTGGATCCGTGAAAGAAATCGACGTGCCAGCGCTTGTCGAGCTCTCGCTGGTGAGACCTCAGAGGTCACATGGTCTAGAGCGTAGCGCTTCATGACACAGAGTAGTTGTGCTGATATGGGGCTTTCTCACAAGAGGAGTGCCGTTGGGTACCCTACATGGACATGTGGAGAATTACGAGGAAAATTTACACAGAGGGCACTTCAGGGTTCTCAGTCACAGCAAGCAATGGCAAAACAAAAGTTGCTGGCAACAGCAGGTGAATCGCATTAATAATACTCTTCTTATTATCAGTACTATGGTTATTATGACTATTATTACTCTTCTTCTTCATAGTATTAATAGTAGTATTGGTATTATCATTATTAGCTGCTTTCAGTAGTACTAGTACGGAGAAAAACAAAGAGCAATAATGGTGTGTGGAGGCCTGCTTCCTAGCAAAGCCTGAAATTCCGGTATAGCTCCGAGACCTTCCCCAAAGGGTCTAAGTACCTAATAATCAGGGTTTAGGGTTTAGGGTCTAGGGATTAAGGTCTGTTTTTAAGGGATTAGGGGTTAGGGTTTATGGAGACTCCTCCAGAACCTGTACTACAATATTACTAGCGCCCCAGACCCCCATCACCCAAGTATTGAACCCAAAGGGTCCATGTAGGTATATGGGATACACTTGGACCTTAAAGTAGGTATATGGCAACCCCATGGGGCCCTAAGTATATACCATATACCTACATGGACCCTTTGGGGAATACTTGAACCCTTTTTGGGGTTCTTTATTGAAACGGTTTCACGCTGGGCTTTGGTAGAGAGGTTGCAGCGCGGCATGCATGTTTATGTGTGTGTCGCCTCTATCCACTTACCCCTAAGTGTCCACGGACTCAAGGCCCAAATACCGCAATCTGAATGGTATTTCGAACTGAGAGCCAATCATTTGAGTCCTTGGCCCCTTAGGGTACTTGACGATTGAGACCAAAACCTTACATCCTACTACGCCCTGACGCCCCTCTTAACAAAGAAACTTGCGAGGATAAGGCAAGGGACAGAGGTTATCCCAGGATCGGATTTCCACAGGGTGCCTCTGCAACCACCATCTCTCCTGCAGGGTGCTCATGGCTAGTAATTCTTCTTCTGGGTACTTGGGTGTGGGTATAGTATAGAGGTTTAAGCTTTAGGGCGACAAGTACTGGTAGCGGAGCAAGGTTCCAAGATACAAAGGGTACTCAGAAAGACGCCACCGTTTTGCAAGCTCTAGTGTTGACCCACAGCAAGCAAGATGTGGGTTCTTACAATCGTTGAGACTTATCTGTACTCAGGATCCCACCATTTGGGTGGCACAGATCTGAAAACTAGCCGCCCCAAAGAGTCCAAGTTCCATACTCCCCCAAACCTGTACTACGATTACTAGAACCCACACCCTAATCATCGAATTGTTGGATTCTTGGACTCTGGGCGTATACGCCTCACTTGCTTGCAGTTTGTCACCATGTCCCGCATATATCCTCCAAGTTTGGAACCCAGAAACCCCTAAACCCAAACCCTAAATCCTAACTTGTTTCAAACTGGGGCTCTCTTTTTAAGCATTTGGCGCGGTAGCCTCTCGAAGAGTCCCAAGCCCCTCATTTAACAAATTAATATACCCCTAATGATACTATGATCCCTTATCTTCTGATGTAGGGGTATAGTCCCCCTTAAGTAGATAGAATATGGCTTTGGGTATATTATATACCCTATCCCATATTCTATCGTCTTGAGGGGGACTTTATTCTTAACGGGTATTGGGCTTTTGAATATAGCTTCTCTGCACTCGTGGAGTTCCTTAATTTGTGGCGATCAATGGTCTCCCTGCAGCTAAACCCTAAAGGGTGCCCGGAGTGGTAGTTTTCTCTACCCTATAACCCCAATATACACCTCATATTTCCGTTATAACCCATTGTAATAGCTTCTATTTTCTTCCCATTATCCCTATATATCCCCTACATTTTATACCCTATTAGATTATAATACTGCAAGAAACTATCGGACGTGAGGTTTTAGGGGTTTGGCAGCCAGGGGGCGTTAGGGGAGCATTGGTACCCTACGGAAAGTGCACGTTCCATTAATGAGGGGCCACAGAGGGGGGTTCATGAAGAACACCAGGCTTCTTCATGAACAAACTGCGCCTAAGTTTTCAACCCAAGTTGTCATTGGCACATACAGATGATGCAGAAGATCTTGCAACCCCTTATACACCCTCTAGCCGAAGGCTGACAGATCATATTGGAGAACCTAAGCGGTCTCCCTTCACAATATCTAGACCATCTTCCTTCGTATCTTAAGGTAAACACACGGCCTGGCTCAGAAGCGCATACGATATGCCCTTCTCAGGCCCAGTAAAAGCCCGTCATGGCCCTTATTATGTATGGTCCCCCCTAAGTCGATAAAATGCGGCTTTGGGTAGATTAGAATAAGATCCCCATATACCCCATATTCTATCTACTTAAGGGGGACTATAGGTTCCCTTGCTCAGTAATACTCCTAATTAGGGGCCGGGCCGCTGTTAGCGTGTGAGTAGACCCTGCCCCCAACATGTGGGTACTTGCGACTTGTAGAATGCAATGATTATTGGGAACCGAGACCCTGAGGGCTACATCTTAGTCCCTGTTGGGAGGACCTGATGTAGGGGCTATATGATCTTTGTTTCACTTGTGGACAGAAGAGGAAACAGAAACTACGTACTGTTTCACTTTAGTAAGATGTGTGATAGCTATGCAAAGAGAAGACATGAGAAGACATGCAACGGCTTCCCAAGAATGGGAGGCCGCAAAGGGCACACCTAAATTCGCGGACGGCCTACATGGGCCATGTCGTGCCTACACCATCCTAAGCCCCATAGATGAAAAACGCATGGCGTGAAGGACGAATCCGAAACCTACGCCGCACGAACGTGCCCCTTTAAAACCGAAAACCTCGCCCTAAGGGCGCAAGGACCCAAATATTGGGGTCTCAGATCACATAAAGCCTCGTAGTTTGAGTACTTGGACCCCTTAGTAAGCCTTAGCGTAATCCTAAACACTAAACCGACAGACCCCGAAGTATGAGTTGAAAGACCGGATCCCTGTGATCAACAGTGATTTAGTTTCCCAAAATTCAAGGTAGAAAGGATATACGCCCCAATCATGGAGAATCAAATACCAAATCATGGAAAATGACCTGGGAACTGGGATTGTAGCGGGGCTATAGAAGGATTAGGGTTTCCTAACATTAGAGATAGCCTGTTAACGTAAAAAGCAAGCCGGGGACACCTAGGAAAAACGGCGTGGCCTGCTGTGAAGAAGACATGAAGTCCCGAAGATTGGACGCTCCCCTGCTGCATTCGGGTTCATGCTCCCCTAAGTTTAAAGGACAGTAGTAGTCTTCGTAGACCCCCTTTACGGCTTCCATGTGAGTTTGGGGCAGGGTCGGATTTAGGACTTATGGTCTTGGGTTTGGAGGTTTTCAGAATCTTGAAGTGTTCATTTTCTACTGAAGAACGGCCCCGTCTCATGGCAACCTAGCTATACCTAAGCATGAAACGATTAAGTCCACCTCCAAAAATATGCAGGGAAGGAGCTTGATGCAAAGGTGATCTAGGTGCTCAAACACATATGCTTTGGGCCCAGATTTCGTGCAATCCCTCCCCTCAATATTAATTAAACCATTCCACCTCCCCCCCCCCCCTCCAATATTAAATGTTCTGAATATATTACAGCACACTACAATGAACACATTCTATATTAGGAGGGATGGGGGGTCTGAACAATAGGGGCAGGGGATGAAAGAGGTTTGTTTTGGAGCTTTCCCAGCCTCGAAGGTAACGCTTGGGGCTTGCATGAGTTGATTGTTTCAGGATTGTGGGTGTGTTTACTCAGGGATTCCTATATAGTTTCTTTTAGATTTGTAGTGGTGTCTTGGTAGAGGTTTGGGGATATTGGGGCTTGGGGACTTGATATACTACCCCAAAAAGAACTACACAGGAGGTTCGGGGTCGCCTCTGCCCATCGGGATTTTTCCAAGCAGATACCCGTCACAATCCTCAGCACCTGTCATAGACCTTCGACGCGCGCTAGTTTATCGCTCATTTGCTGACGAACAAGGGGTAGGGGAAGAGTGGATCCAAACTACTATCCAAATATACTCTTGTGATGGACCCTGATTATGTATCTGCATACTGTATACTTAAATCCCAACGTGCTGACGCAGGAACCGGTTTCAGCCCCAAATACACCGAAATATGTACACGGACCCTTTGTGCCCACCAACCCTGACCGGAACCTCAAACCCTGAATAGCATAGCAGTTTCCAACTTCCTCTTCATTCCTTACTGTATAGGCACCCCCAACCCCCAAGCTGCGTATATGGCCACTCCCCACCAAAAGCAAGAACACAAAACTGCTCCAAACCCCGTCCAAACTGCGGACATGAGCCCTATGCAATTTCTAAGGGTTTAGGGTTTAGGTTCAGGATTTGGGGTGGACCCTCTGGGCAAGAAAGCCCCAAACCATAAATAGGAAAGCCATTTCCATTTACTTTTCCATGCTGCGATATCGGTACCTGGCCCACTTGAGCCCTGTAGCACACGATATAATCCAAGCTTCCATGACTTCTATGTCCTTTCCTAGTTTCTCTTCCATTCGATTTGCCAATCTTGGGGGCAATATCCCTTACTACATGATATAGGTACCCGAAAGCCTAGACCCCTAAACCCCTAGACACTAAACCCCTAAACGCTATAAACCTTCCTTGAGGAAGCCTGGGAGTAGCTCTTGTGCAGGCCACACACTGCAAGGCGATGAGACCCGGACCCCCAGCAGGGTCCACCTGAGTCTACCGAGTTTTAGATGGGAAGTTCCACCCAAAACTCTACAGTAAAAGACTTAGGGTTTAGGATGGGCTCTTAGACCCAAAACTTTACCCCAAACACTAAACCCCCAAACCCCTAAACCCTTAAAGGAGCTCATAAGGTTTAATGTTCCACCAGAGCCAAGCCTCTCGGGTCCTATCCGTGGGCCCCTAATACGGGCCCCTACCTGTTTCCTGGGCCCTAACTATCGGCCCTTAATTCGCCTTATGGGGTTTTATAGGGTGTGCTTGAATCTAGCCCAAAAACAAGCTGGGCTTACGCCTTAGGGGCAAGGATTTGGCTTTACGGGGTTTTCTAGAATAACTCTACAGCCTGGGCTTTAGGGACTGCAGCGGAATTTCAGAGTGTTTTGAGCATTGGGGACACAGTTTAGGGCTTAGGAACGAACAATGGCGAAACCACGATGAGGCAACTGCGCTCCTTGAGAATGGGCGAAAGTGCGGGCTGTCTACTTTGAAGTTGAAGATGGTCTGAAAATGAATATTCCTACTATGCTGGACAGTCCATTGTTGGGGGGATGGGGTAGCTTTGTTTGGCATAGGATGCAATGATCCCGTTCTCCATAGGTGTAAGTAAGTTTTGGAATGCCAAGCTTCTACCGGACTTAAATTCAGGGTTGGGGGCTTCTCTGGATCAGCCTGAATATGGAGAGAGACATGTCTAAGGACGAAGGTTAGGATGTGTTTGCTTTCTGAGGGATGGGATGAGTACCCCCTACAAGTACATAGAACGTAGAAGCTTTATAAACAACAATACACCCTGCGCTGCAAACTGCCGCAGTCATTTAGCGGAGTGATCTTCATCGCTAGTTTAATCTCACATGTAGCCGTTAGCCCTAAGCGCTGAAGCATGCAGCGCTCTGTGAAAAAGACTGCGGAGTACAGCAATGATTGAGCCATGAGACGCCCGCCTCAACCCACAACTCAGAGCCGCATACCCCAAAAAGTCCAGGAACCTATATGGGGGGTTTCCCAAAATTGCGGGTGCCATGTTACGGGTCCCAATAATAAGGATTACAACATTATTTCGAGGTCTATACAGTATTGGGGTCCCCCTATTTTGGGAAACTACCATATAACAAAATGCAAAACACAATGGAACCTACTAGATCATTTAGTGTGGAGTTTAGGGCTCAAGGGGTTGGTAGTCCCAAAGGGTCCAGGTATCTACATCATGTATGGAACCGCGGCTAAACTACTGTTCCCCGAATGGAGAAATCGCTATGTAGATAGGATAGAGAAGTGCCCGTATACTTGGGGCGCAGAGGGGTTCCTACATAGATACTTCGGATTCGGGTATATACTATACAGGCACATGAACCCTGTGCGACAAATAAGCATGGCTAGCTGGAGCATCGACATGTAAGGACTTACTATGGAAGTGCGAACTTCAAGACTGCAGTTTTAAGAAGACTGACGACTGTAATTCAGCGTAGTCCAGATTGATGCTGAGATGCCCATGCGCCGTCTTGGCACATGATCTGCTGTTCCGCAAGCCTCAGCAGCAAAAGGTAATCTCTTCCACGTATGCTTAACTGTAAGCCCTGTTAAGGGTCTAAAGGGTTAATGAAGCATCCGCACCCGCACTCATTGCTTAATACCCCTCAGTGTGACACCATAGCTCGGCTAAGTGGATGTTGGTGGGGGGAGAGCCGATGTTGTGTTGTCTGTGTTGTATCATGTAGGGAAAGGAACAATCCTGCAGTTCAAGGAGCGATGATTAGTAGGAGAAGCCAAAAATTCTGTAAACCCAGGCTTCAAGCTTTTTTTGGGGGTGGACGAACATATTGCTGGACCCTGTTGGTTACAGGGAGCTAGAGGATACATTACGCCATCTGATCGTCATGTTTAGGGGTTTGGGCTCTGAAGCGGTCAAGGGTGAGGTTTAGGTCGGCTTTAAGGGCTACAGTCCCAAAGGGTCCATGTAGCTATTTAGTATATACTTAAGGCCCAAAGGGGTTCCCATATAACTACTTTAGGGCTACATGGACCCTTTGGGAGTTCTCATCCGCTTCACTCCCACACAAAAGTCACATGCGCAGGTAAGCAAGATTCTTGTGACAGAAATCAGCTAAAGATACCCGCGCGTGTGAGAAGACCTAAGCCCTTCAACCCCTGCACAAGTTCCATGGACACCCCCCCAAAACAGGGTCCAACATCTGAAGAAACACGCAGCTCGCAAAGCCTCGTGGACCTCTGATAGGACCCAATAATGCGTCCGCCCCAACACCCCGCACCCCCAAAAAGTGCCCAAATATAAGGTCGAATTTTGGGGTGTTTAGGCCTTCGCCTGGGACATGTTCGGATTGCAAGGTGCCTCGACAGAATTACGTAGAAATCCTTTCGCGAAACTCCACCAAGTTTTTCTTACAAGCTAAGAACCTGGAAACTCATCTGCTTGAGGACCATCAAGCACACAAAATCCAAAGCCCCATGAACTGCAAACAAGAATGTTTCAGGATCGGCAGCACGCACTAATTAACAGTCCCCAACAAGCCCCATGACCAGCCGTAGTATGCCCTTCCGTAACCTGATCATGGGATTGTCACTGTATGGCAGACGACTTTGAGGGATACCTCATTCTTGGAAAATCAAAGCTCCCCACGGATCCAAGGACTGGTGTGTGAAGGGTTTAGGTCTCAAATACCACTCTGATTGAAGTACTGGACTCTAATACACAATCTTTTTTTCATCCTTGGACCCCTAACCCTGTATATGCCCATGTATATATGTATATCCCAAGAACCGTTATTTGAGTCCTTGGACCCAGCTAAGGTGTGTCAACTCGGCCCGCGGTTAAGCTCTAACCTCCCTCTTAACCTTTAAGGCTCCCTCCTCAACTTTAAGGGTTTGTTTGGTTTTCATGGTAGATTTCCACCCTAAACCCTAAACCCTAAACCCTAAACCGCGGGTTAGGTCTGGGATTCAGATCTAAGGTCTGTCGCTTTAGGGTGTACCTATGGCCCCTCCCAGAAGCCCAGAGATGCCCTGAACTTCAAGTGCACCAACTGATGGGCCGCCTAACACTCAACTGCATATGTTTAGGGTTTAGGGTTTAGGGTTTCCCAAAATTAGGGGTACCTACTATATTAGCTATAGTCTAAACTCCTAGTATCCCCCTTAATGACCCCTATAATGGAGAATCAAATGGAAAAGAAAATGGA
>CAJNIZ010046333.1:0-22626 GCA_905231905.1 Symbiodinium pilosum | reverse complement strand
TAGGGTTCAGGGTTTAGGGGGTTGCTGTCTCTACCACTGGCACTACTATACTGTTACGGCTGTACTATGTACTGTTGTACCATCACACTAGGCCTTCCTAGGTCCAAGATTTCCCTAGGCAGACCCAAACAGGAGGGACAGCATCCTTCTTCTTCGGATTCTATCCTTCTTTCCTACATGTGGCAATGTCGAAATCGAAAGGCAGAAGACCTCCGGAGCTTCCGATTAAGGGTTCAAGTGGATGCCTAAGGTATGTCCCCAAACCAAACCCTGAACCCAAAACCTTCAAGCGAAAGATGCACTCATCAATCAACGTACGCCCCTTACTCAATGTGCTGCAACCTACACCCCAAAATCCTACACAGCCTGACTCCTAGTTCAGTCTTAACTTAGCCCTTGTCATCTTCAGAGGGAACTGATGCTCTGCACAGTTGCGCAAGGAAACCCATAAATACCCGCTAAAGTACAACACAAACTGGCTGTGGTGTTGTGCGCGCACTTAGGTCTTTTTCTTAAACAAGTGGCCCTTCTTGGGTGTCCGGACAAGTGGAATTTTTCCAGAATGGGGTCTTCACCCTAAACCCTAAGCCCGAAGCCCTAAAACCTGAACACCTAAAACCCTAAACCCTAAGACCCTAAATCCCTGAACCCTAAATCCCTAAAACCCTAACACCCTAAAACCCTAAACCTTAACACCTGAACACCCAAAACCCTAAACCCTAAAACCCTAACCCCTAAACCCTAAAACCCCAAACCCGCAACATCTGATGCTACCCCGCAATGAACCCGACACAAGCAAGGTGCGGCTCGTTGCCAAAGCGGTTGAGACCGGCAAATCGCGGCCCGCAGCCGACTGAGAGCTGGGAACCTTTCCCAGGGTCAATGCAAGTATGTCTGTAGTTAAATGAGATAATATCACATGATGCATATATACAAGTATACATATATATATATATATATCTGTGTGTGTATGTATGTCTGTCTGTCTGTCTGTCTGTATGTATGTATGTATGTATGTGCGTACGTGTAGTGGCCGTTTAAGAGTAACGCTTTGCAGGTTGGCGTTGGGGGTCAAGGTTCTGTATGCGTGGGCTTGGAAGTCATTATATGGGAGCCCCTGTACGCGCCAGGTATACACTACATTATGTGGTACACACTTAAGGCACGAAGAGACTAAATACCTACATGGATCTTTGAGATTAAAAGGCAAGGACAATGATGTTGCTACTACAAACTCCTGAAGCACCCCAAGGTCCGCTACGTCAGGAAATATGGTCTTCTAGTATACTACTCGTAGCTTCAACAGTGCGGCCCAGGTTACGTAGGCATTACGGGAGTTTCATGGATTGGGGTTTGCGGTTCTAATGGCTGGGCTTGAGATTTAGAGTTCAGGCTTTTACTAGTGGCAAAACGATCACGACAAAAGGTTCAGTTTTTTCTGCTTTCGCTGCCACAATCGCGAGAACACTAGTATCATGATTCAGCATGGGTTATATAATGTACTTTTGAGTCTCGAACCACCACCGCCGCCGCACCGCCACCGCCACCGCCACCGCCACTGTCACCGGCACCTTCGCCGCCACCGCAGTACAGACATAGGCACCCTCGACCCCTAAAACTAGGTTCAGATAAGAAACAACCTACACAGTTCACAAGGCTTGAACTCAACATCCTCAACCCTGAACCCTGGAACAAATTCAAGCACTGCTCTTCAGCACCCAGGACCCTGTACCTTACTGGTGGTTGGTAGGGAACAAAGGAATATGACCCCTATGAAATATTTCCCTTATTCCCTACTAACCCTAAACCCTATCCAGTAAGGTATGCACCTGGCAGAAAGCTCTCTGGCAACGGCCGCTTCAGCTTTGAGATGCCAACAGCCTATGGCTGAAAGCTTTGGATTCAGGGTTTCACGGTTCATGTTTCACGTTCAGGTTTAGCATGTAGGGTTGAGGGCTTAGATGCTTAGATTTGGAATTACGGGTTAGCTTAGGATCTAGGATTTACGGTTTAGAAATTAGCATGCAGGCCTAGGGGTCGGGAATTCAGAACCTAAAGCCTATAGAGTTAATGATTTAGGGTTGTATATTCAAGGTTCCGGGTTTGGGGTATGGCTTAGGATTTACGACGCAAATGACGCAGCTATAGCTTGTAGGGCTGAGGGCTCAGGATCTAGGATTAGGACCTGAGCTTCGAAAATTAGGTTTGAGGATTTAGGCTTTAAGGCTTAGGAAACAGGAGCGGATGCTAGGACTGGATTCATGATCTGGTATTAGCATTTAAGGTTTGGGCGTTGGAGGTTCATGTCTGTAAGGCCTTGCCACTTTGACGGTACATCATGGCAGGCAAGCACACAGATTGTTTGGATGATATGGTGTATTCCTCAGCTCACACCTCTCAAACCTCTTGCGGCAATTGCTCGCCTCGGTGTCCTATCCCTCCGTGGAAATAAGCGACAGTGCCTGCTCTAAACTCAAACGGGAAAAAAAACACGGTTTTTTCCCGCAGAAGAACATCAACTAATTACTTTCCCGAGAACGGATTTTGATTGAATCTAGGGCGAATTCCTCAGTTAGAGTCGATGCCTTATCTCTTACAGTAGTAGCATCCCTACGCAATGCGAAACTGTACAACTTGGCTTGTATGCCAAGCTTTGTGCCCAAACGAGCGGGCCTAGGATTTAGAGCCCCGCATGTAGGATTTTGTCAACAATACTGTTGATAAATAAATCTTGCACCACCTTAATTAGGTCCCTAGGGAATTGCAGGAGTTCACGGACCCCTAAACCCCAAACCCTAAAGTGGCGCAAGATTCCCCCCCAATAGTGGGTCCCTCACTAGAATTTGCAGAAGCTGCAGACGCATAGCCCACAGATGAAAAGGCGATGTGGGCTGCCCTAACCCCAAAACAAGAGCTCTATGACTATCAATAACCCTTGTAGGTATTCTGACGGGGGTTGGGTTGACGACTCTTTTCCGTACACAACCCTCCGTTTCCGTTTCATGTTTCTTTCTTTTCCGTTGAGTCCCCATTCTTCCTATGTATCCTCATGTTAAATGGGTTGGGGCTACAAAATCCCTGCTATGAATAATAAAGGGCCCCAGGAGGAGGTGACCTATGATTGACACAGAGGCTTAAACCACTACGCAACCCTCAGGGGGTATATAGGATACGTCAGGCAACATAGGGCTGTATCTCAATAAAGACACACAGGTATGGGCCTATAAAGGTATATGCAAGGTGCAGGCTCTGTTATATGAGGCTCATGGGACTTAGTACAACTTGCCATTGTAATGGTTGGATAGTAGGCTAAAGGCCTGCTCTGAGCCTATATCAAAGCAACCTCCAGGTAGGCTGTGAAAACCCTAAACCCTAAACCCTAAACCCTGACTCCTAAACCCCAAATCCTAAGCAGTATCTTGTGACAAGAGCCCCTGACATGACCAGCTCTTTGTGACAACCTGGGCCCCAAAAAGTAGGAAAAAAATATAGCCCCGAATCCTTCAAAAACCGCCCCAAAAGCAATTATTATACCTTTTTCTGGGGTTCAGGAAATCAGAAGCCATCAGCCCAAGACCTCGAACCCAATTCCCAAAGCCTGCCACTCCCCAAGTCTTGAGCAGAGCCACTTTCGCGGAGTGGGGCATGTGCGTGCAGGTGCCGCATTCTGAGATTCCATGGCCTCACAGTTAGAGTTACCTGGACCCCCAAAGTATGTAGAATAATGGCCTTTTGGGCTGTATTTAGGGGTTTTGGGCCATTATTTTACCTACTTTTGGGGGTTTAGGTAGACCCTAAACCTTAAACCCTTTACCCTGAAACCTATTCAGGGACCAGGGTTAGGGCTGCGTGTAAGCCTCAGACACTTCACTAGGATCGGGACGGAAAGTATGATAGCATAATCCTTGTATACCCCCAGGGCCCCTAGGGTAAGGCAGATGCCTGACCGATTGAAAAAACTTATCCCCTAATATTCCTTCGAGACTTGTGGTATAAGTTTACCCCTGACTCTAATCAGTTGAACTATTGAGGACCGTACATTCAATGTCGATACTCAACCCCGTACGATACAAACCACGCACGAGGCTGTATAAACACCCGTTCCTTTTGCTTGACCAACTATCTTGTTCTCGTCGTAGTTTCTCTTTTGTTTTCCAACATTTGGAACCTATCCTTGCTGGTATCGTTATTGATTTCTCTTATCATTTTCCAACGAAAGCCCCGCATCACGCCCTTCCCGGCGCGCCTCAGCACAGTATCCTCTGGCGCGGGGCAATTAAACAACTCCATGTGGAATTCAAGCCTCTCCATCCTAAACCCTAAACCCTACCCCCTACATCCTAAACCCTGAAACCCTAAACCCCAAACCCCTAACCCCTAAGCCCCTAAACCCTAAACCCTGAAACTCTAAAACCCTAAACCCCAAACCCCTAAACCCTCCTAGACCCCTCAAGTACCCTAAAATAGGGTCTATGTAGCTTCTATTTGGGGATACTTAGGGTCTATAGAGGGTACTTGGGGGGTCTAGGCATAACCCTTAACCCTAAATGCCCTAAACCGCCTCCATGGATCAGCGAGGCATCACACTGCGACAGCAAGTCCTCATAGAGGCAGTCGCCAGCCTTTGTTAGGGTTCGGGGTTTAGGGGTTTAGGGGTTTAGGGGTTTAGGGGTTTAGGGGTTTAGGGGTTTAGGGTTTAGGGGTTTAGGGGTTTAGGGTTTAAGGTTTAGGGTGAGTTGGGGTGTAGGGCTCAGGAATTCATTTGGGCTCAATGTAATAGTTTCCCTAAATACGGGGACCCCAATTTAGATATAGGCCCCAATGTGCTATAGTCCTTATTATTATCATGACCCTACCCCTAAGTTAGGGAACACCCTATGTCTGACTTGGCATGTTAGGGCTTACGGCTCAAGAAGAAGCTCAGGGCTCAAGGCTTGAGCGTTTAGGCTTCATGGTTGAGGGTTTAAGTCGTTCTGGGTTTCGGGTTGAGAGTTTAGGATTTGAGGTTTAGGGTTGGGGAAAGTGTTGCGTTATTGGGTGCACTGATGTGTCGATAAGGCCTGTAACTCCTCATCTTGATATGGCAGTTTCCCATAATGAGGGGACCCCAATAGATACCCGAAAATAGAAAAATCCCTATTATAGGCACTCAGAAAGGTAACCCTCATTTTGGGAAACCTCATTTGTCTTCCAGAAGCGCGGGCCACGTGCCCTTGTGGTTTCCAGCTCCCAAACCGAACGCCCTGGGTTTAGGGTGTAGGGCTTACGGTTCCAACCCTTTCGTACCCATGCAAACATCGCACATGCTATAGCTCGACCTGCCTCTTCTTTCGACGAATGTCCCAGGGACATAATGCGAGAACCTGCTCGACTAGTTTGCTATGGAATCCTTGTACAACCTGGTATCACACTGAAAAGCGTCTGTAAATCCGGCCCCTACAATCATAAGCCCGAATCCCCTCCAAATACCCGTAATGATGGCCGAGATGCCGATTACTTTGGATTTACAAAGCTGTTACTATGCACCCCTTCAGCCTTACAACCTAAACCTCAACCCAAGAAAACCTACACCGACAACCCCAAACGTCAATCTCCTGTAACCCTTTGATCGTCAGGCCACCGTATCCATCTCCCCTGCAAGCCACTTCTCCCTCTTGCGGGTCTTGCATGCATCTGGATCCTGAATACATGACATTCACGGGACTTAGCACTTACCCATGGCTGGGTTAAAGCCCTAGGTTTAGAGTTGGTTTAAGGTTTAGGCATTAGGGTCTACTTACTTGCAATCCCCCCCCCCCACATGATCGTTAGAGTGGTTTCTCCAAGAATATGTTGTTTTTTATCACCCAGCTATGGGTGGCCCTATGAATCTCCAAGTGAGTAGCGTTTTTTTGGTGGTTGAACCTAGTAAGATCATATTCCTTATATAAAATACGATACACCAAAAGGAGGACGTAATCTTACGCTATATTGGGTACCATAGTATCCCCAACTGAACTACTACTCAAGTAAGGTCTTAGAGTCTAGTCTCATCAGCTGGGGGGGCGCGATTTAGTCCAGGACTTGGGGTTTCAGGCTTTGAAGTGTGCGATAGACCTAATAATATACCATAATCTACCATAATCTACCATGCTCTACTATGATATACGTTTATAATATACCATAATATACTATAGTATACTATGATCTGCCATTAGGTTGTTTTGCAGTGCAGGTGTGTGAATTTCGGCTTGAAGCCTGTGGAACTCCGCAGACTCTCCCGGAAAGCCTGATACATGGGGCCGCCATGCTGCGGCCAGATTCAGACGCGTCATGTGAGCTATAGTCCTAGTATCCCCCTGAATAACCCCTATAATACGTACTCCCCTGTAGGATTTGCCTAAATAAATTCCCCTTAAGAAGTTTAGACTATGGCTCATTTGATTCTCGGGAGGTTTGCCTGTTGTATCACAGTTCTGGCAACCGTAGCCCCACTCGTTGGGGCAATAGTCTGCTTATCTCGCGCGGAGAATGACACGCAAGCCTCCTTGAGTTGCCTCAGAGTAGGTTGAGAGTTTTGGTATGCAGAATATCAGGGTCCTGGAAGTTCAGCTTCAGGCTTTGATGATTCGTGGCTTTGTACTCACCTTAACCATAATTAACCTAAAACCGTGAATTGAGGCTCAAAACTTAAGGCTCGCTTGAAGCGTTAGTTCCATCAAGACTAATCTCCAATAAGCCCCTCTCATGCGGCTTCCCACAGTGGCTACACGAAATCTTGAAGAGTCTTCCAAGTAGGACCGCTGAAGCAGCCCCGTCAAAGACGTGAATCCAACAGCCCAGCCTTTCTCTCACTAAGACAACAAACCCCAAATCCCCAAACCCTGAGTCCAAAACGAATCCCCTCCCCCTAATACTCAAACTTCCCCCACCCCTCCATTTTCTGCTCCAGGTCCCTTAAAAACCCCAAACAAGATTCCTGGAAAGAGCTCTGTGCCATTCCTTTCTGGGTTGAATATAAGGGGGAGGTGAGTACACCCGTATGTTTAACCAAGAGTCTGCAACCAAGCAGGCTTCCTCCTTTGTTATGCCATACCTGGGACTTGTGGTAATGGTTGAGGGTTTAGGGCAAAGAGGTTATATGGAGTTGTATAGGGTTATCTAGGGATTATGTAGGGCTTACATGGGCGAGAGTCATGTAGGGCGTACCTAGAAGAACCAATGTGCCCATCAACAAGGGCAACCCAATGTTGGGGCGCCTTTGCCTTTTTAGAGGCGTCTTGGTTACTTTAGGTGGCCGCTGAAAGCCTTCAAACGGATTATGTCTGACTACACAATCCCAGTTTCCATTTCATATTCACTTGTCTTTTCCATATGGTTCTCCACTTGTTGAGGTAATATCCCTATGCAACCCTAAATAACCGTAAACCCTTGGGCAGTCTATCTCCTCAACCCTAAACAGCCCCTAGATATGCCTATTAAACCCCTGGGTAAAAAATCACCTCCTAAATTTTCGCAGGGCATATAGACCTTACCTCACTCCTGGACCACTAAATGCACCCTTACTCTTGTGGATGGAAGAAACCTTGCCACCACCCAAAACTTCCTTTCAAACCTAGGGTCTAAAGTTTAGGACTTAGGGTTTGCGGTCTAGGATATAATTGACCTAGTGTTTAGGATTTGGGGCTTTGGATCCTGTATAATGGTGTAGGATTTCCTCCGTCAACAGTAGGGCGCGGGGTCCATAATGACAGGTACTCAGGTGAGGGACCCTCAAGTTTGACGCAGACCCTTGTTATGCTAAGGGTCCAAGGACTCAAAGTATTGGCTTTTGAGTCCCAAATTTGGGCCCTACAACCCCGATATTGGAGTCCTTGGACCCTTAGGGCTAGGGATTTGGGGTCAGGAGCGGAGAGAGTTGGAGTGCGTCACAACTGAGATGTGTATTGGCAGGGAGTAGGCCTGCACTTGACGGAAGTAGATCCAGGCACCACTTGCAAAAGCCTGTGCCCTTAACCTAAGGGTCCAAGTACCCAATAATCATATACTTCCACAAAACCTGTACTAAAATTACTATTACCCAAAGCCCAAGTACCTAATTATTGGGTACATGGACCCTCTGGGTTACGACTCTTTGTCTTGGACAGGTCTTCTGATGGGCATCCGCTGCTTGTCTGCGTGGTTGGTAAGAAGCAGAGGCCACGGGCAGCGGAGAAGCAAAACAAGTCAAGCAACTCATACAGGTTTGAACAAACTGGCTGTGAACATGCGACTGCTGTTGATCTTTGTGACTCTATATTACCCAATATAAAATCTATAGTACCTATATTAAGCCCATATTACCCCATATTAGCCTTATATTACCCAATATTCAAAGGTATGGTCAGAAGTACTCCAACCTTGAACTCGAAGCCTGCAAGCCGGAAACTCCAAAATCCTCGACGTGAAACCTTCACAGCTAATCCTGAAACCGTAAAAAAGCCTGAACCCAAGACCTTATATCCTCAATCCTGGATATTTGCGGGCCACATGTGGGCAATCCTAAACCCTAAACACCTAAATCCTAAACCCGCGCAGCCCTCAATCCCAACCCAGAAGGCTCGAAGTACACAAAGTACTTGGCCATAGTATGTACTACGCATGTGTGATACGTATCAGTCTGCGCATACTGGGTTAATCGGATCCTAAGTGAGATGTTTTGGAAACCATACCTTAACCCTAACCCTAAACCTTAACCCGCCGCGATGCAGCTCTCCATGGCTGTTGACTTCCTGCACCTTAGCTCAAAAGGTTGGAAGTACTTACTGTTTATAGCCCCCTTTATGTAGATAGGGGCTATGTAGAAATCATGGAAGATGGACACTGCTATTTATGATTTTTAGTGTATAGGGTTTGGGGTCCCCCTTAAGTAGATAGAATATGGGGCTTAAATGGGGATCTTATTGTGATATTGGGCAGATCGGTATTCTATCTACCTAAGGGGGGGCTCTACATTCAGAATTCTGCGTGAGTACCATAATTCCGAAAGTTTGGCAGACGTAAGGTCATGCAGAATGTTTAGGATCCACCGTGTGGACCCCTGGCTGTTTTTGGGGGAGTTCACGCGGGATAAAGAGGTGTATATACATATGTAGATTGAACTCAGGATTCAATGTCCATGGGCTTCAGAGCTTCAAAAACTCAAAGGGGCGTCGGATAGATGAAATATTGCAACACCCTATGTACCTCAAATAGTGGAACAAAACGATACATTCAGAACAGCTAGTGGTGCAGGAGTTCCACATTGACAGCAGCCTGTCACTGTAACGCCAGCGTTTTAGGCTCTTGCAGGCAATTCTTGGCAGTATTGGGGAGGCATCGGTAGAGCTTGAGGGTATAGAGTGTAGGTGGTAAGGGCCTGGATAGCAGTGTGCAGGCAACGGATGGTATGTGGTTTTGGATATGTGGCGTTGGGGATCAAAGCTACTTTGCCCTGGGGCGGCTTGTATTTGGTTTCCAGGTTCAGGTTCTACCGTGGTGTTATACGAGGCGCCCGTAGCCATCCACCCAGACCTAGGCAACATGCGCTGCTGTGTGCGTATCTCTTCGGTGAAGGCTTGACCCCAAAAAGGGACCAGCACACATCACTTAGATGTCTAACCCTAAGGGTCCAAGTACTCAATAATTGCATACCTATCCTATTGAATTGTTGGATACTTGGGCCATTAGAGTAAGATCAGAGTAGGCCAGGCGTTCATAGAGAACCAACTGGAGAACAAGACGGAAACTGAAATGGAAACTGCGGCTATGTAAGGGGCGTACAGGGGGGTACGGAATTGACGACTGTCCAAGCGTGTACTCCCACCCTTGGGTCTTACAGGATATATTGAAAACCATGCATGACCTTGATACACCAGGAGTCACCAGACGAAAACCTCCCACCGCCCTAAACCCTAAACCCTTAAACTTACAGTATGGCACACCCTGGTGGCAGGGTTTTCGGTTCTACCTACGGTCATCATCATCTATAGAAATGGCAGCGAATTTCTCTATAAAATGACCCTATATAACCCTAAACCCTAAATAAGCCCTAGATAATCCTAAACCCTTGGGTGATACAGGCAAGTCGCCAAACTTCCGCAGCCGCTGTACAGGCGGCAAACCTCAGCGCCATCAGGCGTGAGGAGCAATAGACTTGTCTGGGCTCATGTATACATATAGGGTTTGGAATTCAGGGTTTAGGGTATATGGGGGGTATATAGGGGTTTATAAAAAAATACGGGTTCCATAAAGTTATATGAGATTGTGTCGGTTTACGTAAGGTTATATAGAGTTATACAGGATCCGATGGGATTATACAGGGATTATGTAGGATTAGTCACGGAGGCTATAGGGTCATAGGATATAGGGCAACATAGCTTGAGGAACAAAATGTGGTTTGCAGGATGTAATGCGATTATCTGTTCAACTTTTTATAGGGATGTGTAGGGATATTCCTCCAATAATGCAGAATGAAGTGCAAACGAATTGGGAAAAGTACATGAAAACTGAGGTTGGGTTGGAAGGGGTTTATGGATCTCATGTTCCATACTGGAGGACCAGAAATAAACCACTAATTGAAACCCTGGGGTTCTGTAGGAGTTATATAAGGTAGGGCTTACAGGAAGTAATCATTCATCCTACAGAAAAGTGAAGGTATCAAAGTTGGCCATTAGCACATATTGTTGACCGCAATCTTTGCTTCAGGCATGGTTTAGGTTTGGGTGGTGGTCGTCATGCTGTGTCCGAATTCCGGCATTCACCAACCCTAAACTCTAAACCCTAAGCCCTAAACCCCAAACCCTAAAAACCTAAACCCTAAAACCTAAACCAACAGCCCTTGGTGTGAAGGCCATTCTGGGATGCTCAGTACAACTTGGGCTCTCCATGCAATGCACACGTTCCGCAAAGCTTGTGGGTCCACGCACTACCAACGGGCATGCACAATACCTGAGGGTTTAGGTTTTAGGGTTTGGGGGTGACATGTAGACAGGTGTGAAGAATTCACAATAGCATCCAATGGTAGATAACTGTGAAACACACATGTTATTCTAGCATATGGAGCCTGCCAGGTAGCCTTCTGCATCAATTGCTTGACAATCGAGAACTACCAGGACCCCAAAAGTAGGTGAAAGCATGACCCATAGGCAAAGGTACAGAAACATGTTATTCTTCTAGAATATTTAAGCCCCCGAACCCTATCTATTACCCTAAACGACCCCATATGACCCGAATGTAACTCTATAACGCCTGAACAAAATTTCGGAATCCAAGCAAAGTGCCTAAGGGTCCATGTAGCTATATAATGTATTCTTAAGGCCCAAACGGGTTCCCATATAGCTACTTTAGGGCCTCGGTATATACTCTATCGCTACATGGTAGCTTCCCAAAATAGGGGGACCCCAATATAGAGCTCAAAATACTGCAATCCTAATTATTGGGACCCCCAAAATGGTAGCCCTAATTTGAGGAAACCCCCACATGGACCCGCTAGGAGTGCAGCCCAGACACGGTCATGTCAGTGTAACTCCCCGTGAAGTAGAAGTCGCACTCTGCCCCTGCAGTGAGGCAATGTAGGGTTTAGGGATTAGGGTTTAGAGGCCCAACTATTTACGAATATGAGGCTTTCCCAAAATTCGGGATGCCATTTTGGGAGTTCCCCTCATAAGGATTAGAATATTCTGGGGTCTATCTTGGGGCCTAGATATTTGCGAATATGGTTTTAGGGCTTAGGGTTTGGGGTTTAGGGTGTAGGGCCTAAAAAGTTACCTTCGTGGTTTTGAGGCCTGTTTGAAATACTATAATTCTGCAAGGAATCTAGGACCATAATGTTGGTAGTCATTCAGGCCCCACATTACAAGCATTTTGAGATTTAGGGTTTGTAGGGTGTGTAGACATTTTGCGGAACGTATGGATTGTAGGCTTTAGGGTTTTTCGAATTCATGGTTTGTAGGTCTCAGGCTGCAACAGGTTGATGCCCCCTGAGCTCCATAAATTGTGGGTAATGAGGGATCTTTGCTTTTCTGACTGGGCGATTGAAGGTTCATAGTTCAGTAGCCAAACGCGAGCTTCCAAGCCATGATTAAAATCAAATTCAGGTACATCTGCTGCATTGCTATTAAAGAACTCCTACAAACGCTACGTAAACCTGAAGCTCTAAACCGCGGTGCTCCCTGTACGAATCTGAAGATACCGATGAATCCATTCATGCTGCATGTAGCCGACCGTGTCAAACTAACTCATTAAGGGCTCAAACACAAAGCGTCTAAACAAGTACGGCAAGGTGTTCAGGTATGCTTTGAGTTTAACACGCACTTGCAACGCAAGGACCATAAGCGTCGGTGATTTCACACCCAGAACATCCGACGTAGTTCCTCTTTCCGTAGTATGTCATAGTCCCTAACCAACAAACCGTAACAATTCCAAAAGGAATTGCATAGGCACCTCCTGGAAGACAATCCCTATACACACCCCTCCATATCTACATACGTATGTAAAATCAGTGTAGATTTCATGTTCCATCTGCTTTGCTTTTGATTCTCCTTTACTGGGGGAACATCCCTATACAGCTCTATACTTTCCTATCTAACCCTGAATCCTAAATCCCAAAGCCTAAAACCTAATCCCTTGGGTAATACATTGACATCCCCTAAGACCTAAACCCTTCGGTAAACCCGTAGACCTAATTGCCCTAAACCCTAAACCTTGAATCCCTAATCCCTAAACCCTAAACCCTAATGCCTAAACCCCTAAACCCTAAAACCTAAACCCTAAACCCTGAATCCCTAAACCCTGAACCCCTACGACCTAATTGCCCTCCAAAGCCTCCGGTGGTATAGTCACCACTTCTGCATGCCATCTCGCAGCCTTCCGGGCCAATGTCGACCTCTTCCCGAAGACGCACGGCTTAGGGTTTAGGGTCTCAGATTTTAGGGGTAAGGTTTAGGATTTAGGAGAGAGGATCTAAGGTCTAGGGTTTAAGACTTATTTAGGGTTTAAGATTTAGGGTTTTACAGCTGCCATGCGCATGAGAGTTGGCGGGCGTGTCTTCTGAGAACTGCTGGCGTGCGCGTCGGCGCTTGCTCCAGGTGCTTTCAGAAATCAGGACGTGCAGTGAGGTCCTAGTTTGTGTATTGGCGGCCTGCTCAAGATGATGACAAAAGATTTGCAGGGCATACTCAGAATTAAGTTCAAACCAATATCTTTGAGGGTGTCCTTTGCGAGATGACTTAGTGTATTTGACTGGGTAGTTGAGCAGAGAGAATAACTTCAAATGGGCAGCAGTAAGTATTTGAGATGGCAAGGTAGGCTTGCCGTAAATTTCCATACTCTGTGATTGGAAATGTGGGAATAGTAGGAATGTTTAATGCCGATGCGTCTTAAATGCCTGAAGTACTAAGAATCAATAGTTTTAAGAGGCCTGACGTCGAGAGTGGCCGAACCTAAGCCATAAAGTAAGGTAGTAAAATGGTGGCATGAAATATCTGAATCTTCTGTCTAACGGGAATGTTACTTCTTCAAAGATGATAGATCTTGGAATACGCTATGGAGGCTTTGCTTTTACGGGCATCGATGGCCATTTTAGTTGGGTTTGTCCAGGACACCATACCCTAAGGGTCCAGGTACCCAATAATCCAGTACTTACCCCAAACCTGTACTATTAATTACTATTACCCAAATCCCAAGTACCCAATTATTGGGTACATGGACCCTTAGGGATAGATCCCAAGTACTTGGCCTCATCTGTGACTGGAACTGCCTCTCCCTGTACGACATGGACCTGATCTCCGGGATCTGGTTAGCTAAGAATGAAGGAATGGATCCTCATAGTAGTCCCTAACCCATTATAGTAGTTTCCATCTTTTACCATTCCTTCATTCCCAGGTAATGCAAGGCCAGTAATCCTATTACCTTAGAAGCCTTCCCTTAGAAGCCTTCCTCAAAACCTAAACCCTAATCTCAATGTAAGGGTCCCTCCTAAAGCCCCCAGATCTCAGCAAAGCAAAGTGCGCAGGACGAACCCGCTGCATGGCGGAAGCATGCTGACGCTGCAGCCGCAACCTCAGGGATGTGGTCCTTGCAGGCCTATGCCTGTACCTAGACCCTCCAATGTAGTTCCTTTTTGGGTTTGGTATGGTTTCTTGGTTAGGACTCTTTTTAGGACTACCAAAAAGGTACTACATTGGAGGGTCAAGGTACGCATAAGAATGTCCATGAAGCCAGCCCCCAGACGTCGAGCGGATTGTAGCTCGCTGCAGACGTCGATCACCTCTGCCTTCAACTGGCAGGCGATGTCTCGGCTCCAGACGCCTGGCCCCGAACGAGATCTATAGTCCCCCTGAAGTAGATAGAATACAGGGTATATGGGGATCTTATTATAATATACCCAAAGCCATATTCTATCTACTTAAGGGGGACTATAGGATTTAGGGGCTTAGATTTTAAGGTTTAGGCTTTAGGGTTTGACCCCAGCCCTAGGGATGCAAATGGCCCCAATGTAGGTACTAGCTATAGACTCTAGGCCTGAAAGTAGACATGGAGGCTTCCGAAAGGGTACCTGTTTGGGGGGTCCCCAACAATAAGGACTTTAGTATTGTGGGTCTATATTGGGGTCCCCCTATTTAGTGAACCTACCACATTTTCTATGGATTTAGATCCCCAAATGACAGTTTAGGCTTGAGCTTCAAAGGGTTTAGGATGTGAGGCGTTGGAGTTAAGGTTCAGGGTTTGGGTTCAGGGCTAGGGACTAGAGTTTAGGGAGGATTTTGGGGGTATACCTGGGCCCTCTACGGGTGGTCACATGTATGATGCTTAGCATGTTACAAGGGCTCAACATCCTCGAGCCTCATGCTGAACTCTAAGGCTTGAAAATCAGACAGACTCAAGCTATTTGCCAAGCTCTCTACTTCAGAGCATCCGCTAAACCCTAAACCCTAAGCCCTAAACACACCTAAACGCTAAACCTTAAACCCTAAGCCCACCTGAACCCCAAATGTGTAGGCAAAATAATGGCCCAAAACATTTAAATCTAGTCAAAAATCCAATTTTTCTACATGCCCTTGGGGTTCAGGTAAACCTGAGTTAAACCCTAAGCCCTGAACCTTAAACCACTAAATCCTGAACCCTAAACCTTAAACCCTAAAACTTAAGCCACTAAACCACTAAACCACTAAGCACGAAACCTTGAACCCTAAACCCTAAACCCCAACACTGTGTAGCGGATCATCATCCTGCTGCCAGGAAGCCAAAGCCTTCAGCAGCTTCTGCGGCTCGCATGACCTTACCACTTACCCTTGGTTAGAGGGATAATAGGGTTTAGGGATTTAGGGTTTAGGGTGTAGTAAGTTTGGTTAAGGATCCATGTATTAGGTATATAGCATAGGGTTTAGGGTTTAGAGATTTAGGGTTTAGGACCTTGCATGAGATTCTCGGAGCTTTCGTGTGTGGCGGCCCACTTTCAAGTATTCTTAACATCAGTTGTTTCTTTTTTAATTTGGTGGGGGATTGGGGTCACTTGTTAGGTGTTCCTAGAATGGGACTACTACATATACACATGTAATATAGCATGTTTTTTGGACGCGGCAAATAAGGATTTTAGGGTCCAGGGCTTAGGACCCAGGAGGCCTATACAGGGTATATAAGGATGTACGGGTTTCGGGTCAAGCGTCCATCTACCAAATAGCTGGATACCTGGGATTTGGGCACTGATGATCTTAGTACAGATTTTGAGTAAGCGCATAGGTCCTTGGACCCTGCAGCAATATGCTAGTAGGCGGATGTTTGCTAACTCAACAGATGTAGAAATCAAGGTCGGATTCCACTGCTAAGAAACTGAACAGAAAAAGGTCAACTGTAACATATCAGGCTTTCTATGGCGCTTCTTCGTAGCACAAATGTATCGATTCCAGAGAATAGGAATTCTTTCTTGTACGTCCCCATGTCGAAGAGTAGTATGTGGAGGTATATGATGGCAACCCCTATCTGTGGATCATAGGAAGCTATTCAGGCACTGTCAGGAAATGCTGCAATACCCGAAGACTCCGAATACATATGATAATTCGCCTTCCACCCCAAACCCGAACCTCACAAAGCTCAAACTGTATAACCCCAGTAGACTCTAAACCCCATGGACAAAACAACCGATGGACAAAAAACTAAATAATCATGCTCCAAGGCTTTTAGAAGTTATTGTCAAATTTACTGCATCTGCACTGCCAATTCGTTGGCAGAGCGGCACAGCCGGTTTAGGATTTAGGGCCACAAGGGTAATACCATGGGGGATTTAGTCTGGATGCACATGAGAACGGAACCAATTTTGGGTTTGATCCTAGATTCTGCCTATCAGTATAGTAGGGTACCTCGAACAGACTTCAGCATGATATTGGTAGCAATTTAGGCCCTAGCTTACAATCCCTGCGTATTGTCCGAGTTTCGGTTGCATGCTTATTGTTTATTTCCCTTTTATCGGGGCAACACCCCTACTTTCATACTAAACCCTAAACCCCCTACTTTCAAACTCCTAAATCTTGTAGGTCCAGCCACAAGCTTCCAGAGACAATCAGGCTGCTGGCCTCGGCTTACAGCAAAGGCCGAACCCTGGGGATCGAAGTATACATCTACATTCCTAGGGATCCAAGTATACAAATAACACCAACAATGGAGAATCAAATGGAAAACAACATGGAAACTGGGGATATAGGGGCAATATAGGGATCCTTGTATACAATACATACCTACATCCGGCGCTAAAGGCTGTAAACATTACCGTCTTTGGGCTATTTGGATCCCTATAGGGGAAAGGTTGGAACATGAAAGCCGGATGCGCGGCGATTGATGCTCACAAAACTGCAAGGCTGAAACTACCTCATAGCTTGGAAAGTAGAATCGTTTGCTATACGAAGGTCGCGCGGCAATTTCTTTATCAACCGTATATGACATTTCCCACTTCCGATATCTGTTGGTAGAGTGATATGGCAGCTTTCTCGCTTCGACTGTACCAAAAGCCATGCTTTACGCCTCCAGGTGCAGGCTAGGGGGTTCAGAGTTTCAGGCTTGCGGATTTAGTGTAGTCACCAAGTCTTCGGGCTGAAGTATCTCCCTTGGTATTCAGGAGGCATTTCTGAAACCGTCCTGTTGTGAAAGGACGGGGGTGTAGGGTGTGGGAACAAGAAGACATTTCAAAGATCAGGTCTTTACTTGCGTCTGGCTTCTTTTATCAGTTTAGGATCTAGGGTTTATGATTTAGCGGTACCCGTTTCTTGGCGAAACAGGGCTTGTAGATTGAACCCTTACTACACCCTAAACCCTTTGGGGTAAGAGCCTACCTGCTGCCCATCAGGAGCCGTTTGAGTCACCGAAGCCTTCAGGGAACAATGCTCCAACACCAAGCTCCTTAAATCGTTCCCCAATTGGTTAGTTTTCGGGTTTAGGGTTTTTGCCCTTTTCCGCCATGTTTGCAGATTAAAATGCAAAGTAAGGAAGGGTGAGGATGAAACGGAGTATATTGAAGGGCCTAAGTTAGGTGATGTTTCGTGCTATTTTACCTGAGCCCCCATCAGCGCTTGCAAGAGGTCCCGAAGGCTGCGAGCCAACCCAAAAGCTGGCCTAATTCGGGTTCAGGTCCCTACCTACTAGCAGATGAGGCAAGAACCAAAACAAGTACTGCACTGGTGCTCCTACCTTTCGTAGACCCGCTGGCGCGTAAAGACTACCACCACTTCAATTTCAGAGGATTAAGCCAACATGCGAATGTGCTACTTGAGCAACCAGAACGCTATACGTTCTTCTATACTCGCTGCCATGTAAGCTACCTTGGGGTCAGGTCGTTCCAACATGTGGCTGCGCAGCTTCATGTGGAAGTCTCTCAATATGATCTCCACATAATATACTCCTTTCAAAGGGGACCCTCTGTATTACTGGACTGAGGACGTAGGTTAACAACATGGATAACTGGGGGTTACTATGTGGCTTGCAGGGGTTAGAGGTGAGCCCTCCTGACCCGCCTTTGCCCTAAGCACCCTTAAGGGTCCAAGGACCAAAATAATAGGGTTTTAGGGCCCAAATACCATTAATATTATAGTATTGGGGGCCTAAATCCCTACTATTTGAGTCCTTGGACCCTCAGGGCACTAAACCGCGCATCTCTGGTCCTGAAACGGGTGCCTTGCATTGATTTATTCCTCATGGATTGGCAACCCTCAGCCCACACCACAGGGTCCCAGTACTCAGTAGTGAGGTAGTTAGCTGGGGTTTTGATACTAGGAAATATGGTACAGGTTCTGTGGGAGGCTATGATTCTTCGGCACTTGGACCCTCAGCGTTACACCTACTCATAGGCGTGCGTAATCCACGGTCAGGGCATTATGGCACTTACTTGCGCTTCATGGTGGTACCGAGGTGACAACCGTCATGTATGCCCTGCAAGCGTACATGGAGATGACGCATGATATGTATTTGAATGTCACTGGCCCCGGAATTTGCCCCTTGTTCGCGTGCGGCGGGGAAGCAAAATCGGGGGATTGTGGTGCATTGGGGTCGCACCAGGTGCTTTGCCCCTGCAAATCGTCACGATGATGCCTCGCCCCATATTGGCAGGAACCCAGCTGGCAGCTTCGGTTCGAGCTGAACGACTTCAGAAATCCCTACATTACCCCAAATTCTTGTAGTTTCTGAATGTACAAAGCTCAAGAGGCTACAGTCACCGAGTTGCTGGGATGTACTGGTTGTTGCTTCCCGGAGGCATGCTGGAGTACCTTGGCATTGAGACATGTCGGCTTCATTGACCAAAGTCATCTATTGAGGGATTTGACTTTTGTTTTTCGGACTTTAATATTAGTATTATTACTACTACTATTACTATTACTATTACTATTATTATTACTATTACTATTATTATTACTATATAAGTGCATGCAAAAGAAGTGCGCAGCACCTTATTGGCTTCTGTGAAGCAAGTCCTGAGGAAGCCAGAGGAGTGACTGACTCCCCACCCTGTAATAGTGGCTATAAGGGATAATAGGGATTATATTAGGGTCCTATTATATACCTAGTATACCACTATTACAGGGTGGGGGGCCTTCTAACCACTGCACTTACTGGCTCCTAGTAGGGAAGAATATATGGGGATGCTATAAAGAAATTATGTTCCCTTATTCCCTACCAAGAACCAGTATATAAGGTATAGGTTCGGGGCTTGCTGTGGAAAGCTTCCTTTGAATCCTTCCTTCAGCATGTTGCCTAGATGTTGCAATTAATGCCACACTTTGTCAGAATATGTCTGGAGCTTGGCTGTCAAGATTAGGATTCAACCCTACGAGGTCCGAAAACCCAATACTCAGGCAGGCACCAAACCTTCCGCCAAAATTGGCTGTGTTGTCTGCTTGGCAGAAATTAGGCTGGGGCACGTAGTGTCGCTGACTGGCGCAGACGGCCCATAGCCACCGCCAAAGCACCTATCGCATGGGCCCAAGGCTTGGGAAGTGCATGATGAAGCTAGCCGCTACAGCGGGTAGCAGTTTTTCAGGTTATACTCGGTCAGGTACCTTGTGGGGCAAATCCTCACGACGGACTCATAACCCTGTTTTTTTTTTTCGCGAAGCCACAAAATTTGAAAATGTTGGCCCAATTGCAACACGAGAAGCGAAAGATTAGAACCCAGCAATCACCGCCTCGTATCGTAGAAGCTCTAAACTTTAAGAATTTCTTACACTGCAACCAGAAGTCCTTGGAACACAGGAGGCGCTTGTACCTCCTGCGTGGGAGTTTGCCTTATCATGAAATGTCTTCTTTCCCCAGTTGGGCCATGATCGAGCGCCCAGCATTTAGCAATTTAGCAATGGGAATCCTAGTGCGGATCTTGAACAACCTCATGGGTCTATGCAAGGCGTAAGGAGATCCTACCCTGCCCCTTGAGGCATAGAGCTTAGGTGTTAGAGTTTCATGCTTAGGGTGTGCGAGGCACGGCTCTCCTTAAGTCTACATCGGCAGCTTCAGCTACGGGCTTTGCAGTGGTTCGGTAAGGTCCAGGGCTTGAATGCTTCTACGTGAGATAATGTCCGAATGGCGTGAGTGTGAAGAGCACAGATCCTGAAGATGTTTGAGGTTAGAGGGGCTCAAGGGGACCTTTTCAGGAGGAGATGAAGCAGCGCTGGTTGTTACTCTACTGATTCTAACAAGATACCGATGTGGCATGTCCTTAAAAGGGTGGGCATGTCTATGCCCTAAACCCTACACCCTAAACACTCCGGATGTCCTTGTACCCTTTCAGATGCTGAAGCTGGTGCTTACAGACTCTAAACCCTAAACCCTACAGCGCTGAACCCTAACAGCCCTAAACCCTAAAGCGTTTTTGAGGGAGCCTGGCCAAAAGATTCACACATCAGCCGTAGTTTCCCTACATAGAAGCGAACCCCCCCAAATATGGACCCCAATATATTTTTGTCAATTATGGTAGGAACTCCCCAAAAAGGACCCCACAATTTTGAGAAAACCCTAAACCCTATATATGCCTACAATCCTTATATAACCTCTACAATCCCTTTAAAGATCCCAAGAGTTTTTTGGGGGGGCGAAGCAGTTCTCAGGCACAGCAGTGCTGTAACAGGGGCTAGGGGTTTAGGGTCTAGGGGTTAATGGGTTTAGGTTGGGTTATTCCCCCTTGCAGTAACAGTTGCCACAAGGGATAATAGGAATTATAATAGCCCCTTAATGAGGCCCCCTTCAAGGACAGTTACTGGGTGGGGGAATGACCCAAGGTTTAGGGCTTAGGGGTTTACGGGTTTAGGGTTACACAGTGGGATGGAAACTCTAAGACGGTGGCTTCAGCGTTTAGGGTTTGGGCCGTGTAGGGACCCAAGAGGGGTCTTTCCAGGCACCCTGTACGGCCCCTGAATCCCGCTTGCCGCAGAAATCATACTCCCTTAGCCCTAAAACTCTAAACCCTAGAAACGCCTGAGCCTACTTGTCGCTTCATGGTACTTAGCAACCACTTGTAATCGGGGGTGCGTATAGCCTTATGGTCGGGCAGCTTCTATAAAACCATTTAAGGAGGTTTCTAACTTGTGGGGTTAAAGCTCACATATCAGCGGCTACTACTGAGTCGTATGAAGCTCCAACCCTAAAATACCCCAAATCCCTAAAAACCCTAAGCCCCCATAAACCCTAAAGCCCGCCCTTGCGGGTTTGTGAACCCCAAAAAACAAAGCCGTGGGCGCTCACAGGGCGACAGGGCGAAAAAGCGCTGCGGGCCGAGGGGACTGTCTGGGTCCTAGGCAACCCTAAGGGTCCAAGTACTGAACAATCATAGCCTAAACCCTAAGCCCTAAACCCTAAACCTGTACTACAATTACTATTACCCAAATCTCAAGTAGCTAATTATTGGGTAATTGGACCCTTAGGGCAAGCTGAAGGACTTGAGTTGAGGCTGGTTTAGGGTTTAGGGTTTAGGGTTGGTTCAGGGTTTGGGGTTGGTTTAGGAGTTCAGGGTTTAGGGTTGGTTTAGGGTTTAGGGTTTAGGGGTTTAGGGGTTTAGGGTTGGAGTTTAGGGTTTAGAGGTTTAGGCCCTAAACCCTACACCGGGGGCCTTAGGATTGAGCGCTGCGAAGACTTTCAGGCTTCAAACTGTGAAGCGGCCTACAATCTTAAGAGGGGCCTACATAGCATATCTGGTTTAGGGGTTTATTTAGGGTTTGGGACTTAGGGTTTGAGGAGAATCAAATAGATCAAAAAAGGAAACTCACATGGAAACTGGGTCTATATAGGGACTTATCTAGGGGAGGGTCTCTAATAATTGCCAACATCATGTTGAGGTCTACTTGTTGTAGCCTGTACACGGATTTCAAAGGAATCTAGAACCGGCCCCTGCGCTGGGTTGCTGTTAAGGAACTTAAGTTACGTAAGTCAAGTTACCATGATTTGGGTATACAAGACAAAACAAGGTGTCCTTCATATGGGTGGTTGTCAAAATTCTGACCCCTTTTCGGGTACCCTAAATATCAAGTGCCGTATTACGATAGGGATCCAAAAAGGGACCATAATTTTGACAACCACCCATATAGAAACTTAGCTTAAGTTCCTTAATATAGCTAAAGCCCCTATATTGCTAAAACGTGGTTTTTCCCAAGGTCAAGCCGCTTCCTGTGGACTGGAACGGTGGCATCTTTTGAGCGAAACACTCTAAACCCCTAAACCCAGACCCCCAAAGGGATCTAAAAATTAGATCCCCTAGAACCATATGGGAAACTATATAAGGTTTATATAGGGGTTATGATGGGTTCATATAGGGGATCTAATTTTTAGATCCTCCCAGGGGTCTCCGAACCCTAACTTACTGGCTCTTAGTAGGGAATAAGGGAATGTGGTATATAGAGATACATAGGGATCATATTCCCTTATTCCCTACGTAGAGCCAGTAAGCTACACCTAAACCCTAAACCCTAAACCCTAAACCCCTGAACACTTCCCCGACATGAATGGGGGAGCTCAGCTGCAGGGTTCCTATGCAGACCGCGGTTCCTCTACAGCTCGCCTCTATGGGAGTTGGGATTACCTGAACCTCAAAGGCATTATGTAGAATAATTGCCTTTTGGGCTATATCTACGTGTTTTGGGCCATTATTCTACCTACATTTGG
>CAJNIZ010046332.1:25304-40079 GCA_905231905.1 Symbiodinium pilosum | reverse complement strand
CCCTATGAACCCTGAACCCTAAACCCTAAACCCTATAAACCCTGAACCCTAAACGTCAAGCCATCCGCGTAGGAGCGGCCCAACGAGGAGGTCGGTACGTATGCTCTACAGGTTGGACCCTGGGTTCTAGGAACCGACATAGGGGCTTAGGGTTTAGGGTTTAGGGTTTAGGGTTTTGGGGGTTTAGGGTTTAGGGTTTAGGGTTCCAGTTTACTATAATGGAGAATCAAATGGAAAAGAAAATGGAAAATGAAATGGAAACTGGGATTATGTAGGGGATTATAGGGATTAGGGCTTTCCAAAATTATGGGTACCATTTTGGGGGTCCATATAATAGGGCTCATAGTATTTTAGGGGTTTATATTGGGGTCCCCCTATTTAGGGAAACTACCATATAGGGTTTAGGGTCTAGGGTTTAGGGTTAGTGTCATTTCTAGCATATGAGCTATAGTCTAAACTCCATAGGAGGGGTTACAGAGGGGATCGTATAGGGGAGTATTATAGGGGCAATATAGGCGGTCATTAAGGGGGATACTAGCAGTTTAGACTATAGGACCGACCTTGTGCAGTTGATGTTTGCCTTCAAGCCCTTCCAGGCAACAAGGTGACCTTTGTTGACAGGAAACATCCCCAGACGGATCCTCTCCAGGAAGCTGACGCGTGGTTAGAGGCAATAAGAAACAAGCCGCCAAAACTAAACGGGGAAATTTGGATGAAAGCGAGGGAGGAGCAGGGCAAGGAAAATGTGAGTGTGAGCCTCCTTCCGGTCATCTGGAAGCATGAGGATGGCTCAGTTCCGCTCCCTTGCCCAAGCTGCAGCACGGTACGACTGGCATCGTGTTGATGAGGGAAGAAGAGTTCAAACAGTGGTTGCGCGTCAAGCTTCCCATTTCTTCCGACGAGCTTGTAGCCTTTGTGTTCTTTCAAGTGGTGCACGTTTTTGTTTGCTTCCGCAGTACCTTGAGGAGTTCTGGTGCTGCAGTGTGTAAGTGCGGCGTTTGCATCGTCGTGCAGAGGAAGCACACGAGGTACCGCAGGAGAGTAGAAGCTCCAACATATACCAATATTGCGGTCTAGGTAGATTTGTTGTACAATTATCCTAAAGGTGCTCTTGACAGTTACCACGTCCCTACATAACAGCCATCAACTCTAAACCCTAGACCCTAAGCCCTTACTGCAAACCTTAAACCCTAAACCCTGAAGCCTGAACCCTAAACCCTAAACCCTAACCCGAAACCTTCAACCCTGAACCCTAAACCCTTAACCCTAGCCGATCCGCAACCTCCCTGTATGACGGCTCAGGGCATCAGAGTATAGAAGAGTCGGAGCGTAGGCTTCAGAGCCCGAAGGCTTCAAGTAGGGGGACTTGGGGTTAAGGGCTTAGGGTACAGGATCTAGAGTTTAGAGGTAAGGGTTTAGAGTCTAGGCTTTGGGGTTCGGGGGAATGATTTACTTGGAACCATAAGATAGGAGTTCCTATGAAGGTGCCTTTGGGCCCAGGTAGATCCCAAAGAAGTCCCTACCCTAAACTCAAACACTAAACCCTAACCCTAGCCCTCAAGCCTAGGCCCAGGTATATCCCAAAAAAGTCCTTGGAGCCCTTGTTTAGTGTTTAGGGGCGTCGGAGTATTTGATAGCTTCCATAAATAGGGCAACCCCAATATACACCCCAAAATGCGATAGTCCTTAGTATGGGTACCCCCCTAAAGGTACCCCTGAATTGGGGAACCCTGCATGTGGGTCTAGGGTTCAAAGCCCCCCCCGGCGAATGGTCCGAGGAAGTCAGGGGGCCTTGGAAGCAGGCGAGCAAGGGAGAGAACCAGGGTCACCATATGGCTTATAAGAGTTCTTTGCCTACTTACCAAGTCCCCCTGACCCTCCACATAGATGGCCTTGATCTTCATGTGAATATCTCTCAAAGATTGACTGACCTTAAACCCTACAGCCTATACCCAAATCCGTAAGGCCTGAATAATGTAGTAGTTTCCATTTCTTTCCCTGTATAAACCCCTCGCAGAAACTGGCAGGCTATAGCCGTACTATAGCCTTTGTAGGTCTTTCTACTGATTTCAGCTTATCCTCCGACCTACTGATGGGATCTCACCAGGCATACTACCACAATTTCTGGGTGGAGGGGGGGGAGGACGGTTTAGGGTTTAGGGTACACGTCTGAGAAAGAAAAAGCTCGCAGTTTTCAGGCCCGAGAAGTCTGTTGCTGGGTCAAGGTGCCCTGGAGATACGCAGGACTGTTATGGAGTCCAAAGGGACACTAACAGGGCTGCCTCCACTAGCTATGGAGAGATGATCCTACCAACCCCCTTTTGTTGTACAGCTCGTTCTGCAAGACATTCTTGCGCAAACCCAAACTCTTCAGGAGCGCAAAACCCTGAACGCCCAAGCGGAAGTCGCATCCTCGAAGCCTTTACATGGGGATTGTCCTAAATTATTGTCAATACGGGGTCCTATATTTGGGTTCCTGTTATAATACGGGTTCCTATATAAATTTCCCCTATTTTGGGAACAGTAATTTAGGGAAACTCTCACATGGTTAGGCTTTAGACTTTGCACCCGTGCCGGTTGAATCCCTTGAAGCCTGAACTGTCACAACAGCTTTGACATAAGCGCCGTGCACTGACAGGAGGATGACGAGTTGCTTTGGTCGCTGACTATTCAGGTCCGGGAGCCTCCTCATCCGGTAATAAGAGGATTTCAGTAACATCAATAGAGATAAGCTATTACATGTTGATATCAAACTTGGCTATGGCTGTTTGTGGGTTGTACCGTGCATCCGCTGAGGAACGAGGTCCTCGTTTCAGGGGCGGAGAGAAATTTAGGGGCTAGGGTTGAGAGTTGAGGGCTTCAGAACCTTGATGGCGCAACCTTAAACCCTAAACCATCCCCTAAATCGTTGATGGTTCTAAGCCGGTGTTTTACCCACGGCAGCAGTAGTTTGGAACAAGTTGTAGTAGTTTGGAACAAGTTGTAACATTGCTTGGCCATGCATGACCATGCTTGTAATTACGCATGGTAAGGACATGAGCATATGTAGTGAAGAGATTGCGAGTCTGCTAGAATTGTTTCCTACACTCCCCCACACAAAAGGCCGCAAGAGCCAACGCCTGAACAAAGTGAGTCCTAAGGTAGCCCAAAATCTATCAATCCCTAAACCTAAAAAGCACTCGGGAGCCTCTATGCCGTAAACCCTAAGCCCTAGCTCAGCACTGGGAGCAGTGCAGGTGCCGTTCAATACCCCCACACCAAGAAGCAGCAACGTGACCTTGGCCTGGATTGTGGGGGTGTCGGAAGTGTTTAGGGTTTAGGGCTTAGGGTAAGGGATGTTGTGATGTTTGCCCCTAAACCCTAAACCCCTGTCATTGCTTGTTTTGTACTGATTGCGGCTAGACACTTCACAGTCACACAGCAGCGCATTTGCCATCGTCGTCATCATGATCTCCGCAACTAAGACGTGGCTATCGTTGCCACTGCTCTCATCCGCAACTTGTGTAAGGAAGAAAACCGAAATCAGCTTAAGTCTTGCAGGGCCTGCGAAAATCGGTGCTTTCAGACCTTTAGGTGGCACAACATATCCGACATTGGCAGTCTTCCCTGATTATGTTCATTTTGGTGTTTAGGTTTCACGTTGTCTGCAGCATCCTAGTTAGGTTTTGGGACTCTCGTAGTTAGGGTCTTGGCGTGCGTGCTCTTACGAGGGGCTCGACAACGGAGAGCACCAGTGTTCATAGCGCACTTAACCTTGAACTGCGTTGCTGTCAAGGAACTTACTGTAACTTAGGTTACTATAATGAGGAAAGCCTATTATTTGCAATATATACCCTAAACCCCAAACGCAAAACCTAAAAAGGCTTCAACCTGTTGCTCTTCAAAGAGCCGCTTAGGGTCTAGGGTTTACCATTTAGGGCCTGGGTTTAGGATTTAGGCTCCAGGGTCTACCTGTAAGCCCAAGTACCCACAGTTTAATAGTAATAACCCCCTAATTAGTAGGTATAACCCATGAAACTGTAGGTAATTGGGGTTTCAGGTAGAGTCTAAGGTTGAGTACCTTTAGGGTTTATGCTCTAGGTTTTGGGGTCTAGGGTCTAGGACTGAGGGGGTGAAACGGGGTAGAAGCGCTTACCTTAGGGTTCAAGTATGTAATCATGGTATGCTGACCCAAAAACCTGTACCACAACGAATCTTACAGTTCTCAAAACCCCAGGTACCCAATTATTGGGCACTTGGACCCTTATGGGGTGTAGGGCTATGTGTTTGTTTTTGGGGTAGTATAGTTTAATTCCTTACCCAACAACCATAACATATTCAAAACGGAACTACGGAACTATACAAGGGAGCCCTTGGGTGGGGCAGGGGCTTCAGGAGTTTAAGCTTTGAGTTTCGAAGCTCGAGTTAGAGATTTGCCTTTCCCTGAGGGATCCAAGGACCCAAATCATAGGGTCCCTTTCAAGGGGTTATAGGCGGATATATAGGGATATATGGGGACTATATAAGGGTCCAAGGACCCAAATACTAGGGCTTTAGGTCCTTGGACCTTTCGGGCTTTGAGAAAGCAAGCAACCACCTACTCCGGGTTTGGGTTTCGGGGTTTAGGGATGCTGTTGTGGATGGAGGAAATCTTGCGCCAGTGATTGCAATGTATTGTGAGTTCCAAGTGGTGCAAGATTTCCTCCATTCAGAGTCGTGCATCACTCTGAAGCCCATCTAAAGCACAAATCTCGAAGAAACAAGTACGGCAATTTTCAAGGCAGGTAAACCGTAAGCCCTATCCCTTGGGTACTGCCACTCTGTAGAAGTTGAAGAATATTTATAATATAGTTCCATATAGCCCTGGATATGACCCCTACTATAGACTGTTACAGGGCGGGGGCAGTACCCAACTTATCCCTGAAGCCCTATGCGTTCCAATCCTGACCGCCAACCTTCAGACATTGCCTTCAAAAGTCTCATGTGGAGAGGGTTGTCCAAAGTTTTTCTTGGATTCGCCACCATAGCACGACGCTAAGTATATGCATAAGTATGCATCAGTATGTGCGAATGTATACAGCGCACCCCCCAAAAAGCGACGATGATTTTGACAACCTTCCGTGTGCCCACGTCAGATCTTCCGCGTGCGCGTGATGGATGCTAACAAGGCAGGGGCTTGGTTTGAGCTCTCGGTGTGAGGGCTTAGGTTCAGGGTTTAGGGTTTATAGGGTTTAGGGAGGGTTTAGGGTTATGGTCCCTAAACCCTAAACCCTGATAGGGGTGGAGCACTAATCTGATGTTTTCTCTAGCGTCGCCCAGCCTACGCTGGTTGAGTGTTTAGGAATGCCCTTTCGTACCTACAGGTGCCTATGTTCTCATGGGTAGCCCTACCACCACCACACCCCATCCTATCCACCAGAATGAAGCGGTTTAGGGTTTAGGGTTTGGGATGATTAGGGTTTGGGATGATTAGAGTTTAGGGTTTAGGGTTTAGGGTATTCAGGCTGGAGGTAGTATGGGGGGCTAGTAGGGAGAGGCTCAGGGGACGTGGTAAGTAGGTTCTTAAGGACATTAGAAGCAGACTAACCCCAATCCATAAGCTACTTACTAAGCCCATGGCCCTTCAAGTACTCTGCGGGTATGTCAGCCCAAGCCCTAGACCCCAAAACCTTATGGAGGCAGGCAACGCTCTGTGCCAAGCGTTGTGGGGGCAACATTCCATCATTGCGATGCATGTCGACCAATGTAGCGGCCTCACAGTTTTAGGGTTTAAGGTTTAGGGTTTAGCGTTTTGGGTTTCGGCAGGATTGTTGCAAGCAGAACGTTGCACAAGTTTTTGCAGCAGTCTCATACTGGAGGCACTAAGTTTCCAAAGTGCCCACACTACGGTGGATACTATCTAAAAATCCTGCATGACCCTAAGTGCCTTATACTTCGGGAACTACTAGAACGTACTATGGTCATGCAGGATTTTACCTGGATAGTGCCCCCCACTCATTAACCGCTGGGGGATATTTGCAAGATATTTATAACCATATGAGCCATAGTCTAAACTCCTAGTATCCCCCTTAATTTCCCCCATAATACTACCCCATATAATCCCCTACATAATCCCCTTAAGGAGTTTAGACTATGGCCCATATAGAGCCCTTGAGATGACCCCTGTCATAGACTGCTACTGGGTGGGGGCCAGGACCCAGGATTTCAGTATCAACAGAAGGTGTGGCTTGTTTCGAGCAAGTGGGCCTGAGAAGTCCCAGGCCTGCAACAACCAGAGGGTTTAGGGTGTAGGGTTTAGGATTTAGGGTTTAGAGTTTAGGGCAGGTCACGTACGCCAACAGCTCGGTGGAGGGCTTAGGTGCTCCACCAGCAGCCCTCTTTGGGATTTCAGGATAGTTTTTTCAGACTAAACCCTAAACCCTAAACAGAGTTACCAACCCTACAGCCGATATCTCTGCCTTCTGCGGACCGAAATCCTAAATTGTACTGGTAAACCTTAAACCCTTAGCCTAAGCATCCAAGGATTCATATTTGCAGATTTGGGCCTAAAGACCATAATATTTAAGGGTTTCAGATGATTTTGATGCTTAGGGTTGGCAAAGCTAGGAACGAAGGAATGGATCCTTGTAGTAGTCCCTGTTTTTTGTGTCGTTGTAGTAGTTTCCATTTTCTTTTCCAGTCCTTCGTTCCCAACTGGCCCTTCAACTTACTTGATCCGTGGGCTTGCAGCGATGAAGGAGCTCCTTACCAGCCTACGATGCATGGAGGAAACCTTGCAACTCCCAACACGATACACGGTTTAGGGAGTTTGTGGTTCAGGGTTTAGGGTTCAGGGACTTTATGGTTTAGGGTATAAGTATAGTTTGCTGATGATGCTCAATAGTGCAAGATTGCCTCCATTCGCCGTATTCCTCCTAGATTACTACGAAGGTAGCTCTCAATATAGCAATCTTGGTCTTGGCCGACTGGACCTTTCTATCAACCCATAAGTAGCGCTTGAGTCTTTAGGGATTAAGGCTTAGGGTTTTAGGGATATGTTGCTAACCCAAAGCGGTCTTGTAGCTATCTAATATATGCCTGGGCCCCAAAGTGAGTTTGTGGGAACTCTTTGGGCCGTAAGTGTATACTACATACCTTCCCTAAACCTTACAACCCAAACCCGGTCTCTCTCTGTATATACATATATATACATATATTTGTTTGTACATAGATACATGCATACATACATGTATATGTATATGTATACACACATATATGTACAGTTATGTAGTTGCTATATACTCACATGGAGCCGTCGGGTAAGGCTGAAGGCCCCTTGCTGGACATGACTTTCAGGGAAGGCTTCGAAGGGACGGCGTTCTGATGGAGCGTGCGGATGCCGACATGAGTTTTAGTCGGGGCTTAGGGACCCTAACCTCAAAACCTGAAACCCTAAAGAGTCTAGGGTTTAGGGTCCTTGGGATTTACGGTGCATTGAAGGTATTGGCCTGGGGCTGATTGGTATTCAGAGATGAGGAGATGCGTTGCTTGAAGCTGGCATGGTGGTTTAGGGTTTAAGGGTTTAGGGTTTAGGGGTTTAGGGTTTAGGGTTTAGACTCTTTAGGGTTTAGGGTTTAGGGTAGTAGATTTCAGCACTTCCTTCGGAGGAATCAAATCACCTTTTGGGCCCGACCCTTGAGGTAGACTTTCAGATAAGACCCGAAGTAGCTCGCAGGGTCTGAAGACGCCAGTGTATGCCAACACATGAGCTATAGTCTTAATTCCTTCAAGCGAGTAATATGGGGGATTATAGGGGGAGACTAGGAGTTTAGAAAATAGCTCAAATCCTGTCTGGCTTACTGTTTTACAGGTTTTGCGGCGCTCTGTGGGCAAGGCTTTTCTGTTGATGAAGCCCTCATCAAATCTTGTCTTTCCTGGCCAAAATTTGAGACCCTGCGGGATCACAATTTCAAGATTGTCTGCAGCATTCAGGGTTCAGGGTTTAGGGTACCGTTGATGAAGGAAGACATTTTTTTTCTGAACAGCTGCTTCGATCGGCTAACAGACAGACACCCTGTACATTCCTGAGCTCTACCACTGCAATCGCCGCTTGAATTTTGGGCTTGGTTTGACCTCGAAATATTCTCTACTAGCGATTCCTAGTGCTATTTCCATAATAAGGGTAAGATCGCCTTTTATATCTCTTCCAGATACCTAGATGCCCCGGTTGTCCGGTCGGTCTTATCCGTTCTACATTTGCAGAGACGACCGGCTGCTGGTTCCATAACCCTAAGTGTTCAGGTCGTACTTCTGATTTTGGTAATAGCAGTTGGCCAGGACGGACTGATACACGGTTTAGGGCTTAGGGCCCTAATAATACAATCAATATTCCCGTGTTATCTAATGGCGGTATACTGGGAAAATTTAATTTGCGTGTTGTTTTTCTAGTTTGGGGAAGGGGTTGTTCAGGACACACAGCCCCGACCCTTCTGATTTCCCGGAATACGCGTATAGCTGAAGGTATACTACGGTGGATGGACAGAATCCGTAAGGTCATGCAGGACTTTGTCCATGAACTGTAGGGGTATTGGTTTCTCAGGCGGACAAGACTTTCATACTCGAATACCGGGAACGTTTGTAGTTTGATTTAGGGAGAGGGCGATGCTGAAGCTTGGGGCGCAGAACGACATTCTTAGAGGGTTCAGGTTTTGGGACAGGATGTAATACGTTCGCGTTGGCTACTGGGTCCTTGAGGGACGGTCAATGGCTTACAAGCGCGTCCTGTCTTCTGCTGCTTTTTGAGAGATGTTGTCAGGTTCGGGGCTGGTTTTGTCCATGTTTCGGCGTTCTTCGTGTCATGGGTTCCCCTATTACCCCCGATTATACAACCCCCGCTAGGTTCCCCCTCAGTTAGCGTATCTAAGCCTAACTATCCCTAGATAGCAATAACTAAGGGGGAACCTAGGGGGTAGTAGGGGAACCCATGATCGTGATGGCACCGTAATATGTATCCATTTTGACCGCGCAGTAATCTCTATCCGCTTTGAGCGCGCCCTAAACCCTGAACCCTAAACCGCATTGTCCCAATACCGGATGAATGCAAGATGACCATCAATCCTCTGCTGCACAGGGCCTGATGGGGTCCCCCAAATTGCACATAATTTGGATTTAGGGTCTAGGGCTTGGGGTTTGGGGTTTTGGGTTTGCTAGCGGCCGGCAACGATGGAAGAACTGGTGTCAGGATGGGGTTTGAGTGGTGTCCAGCATTTTCAGTTCATGGTGTGTGCCATGTTTTGGAGACCTTCTGGGCACTTGTATAAAGTTTCTTCCGCAGTTTGGATACTGTTGCACGCACGCTTAAGTTTGCAGAAATGCGTTGATTGTGTCAAACGGCGTTTCAACCAAAGGGTCAGCCGAGGGGGCGCAATCTTCAGTATCCGATGCTAGAGCCTCCAACGGACCTGAGCATTTGCAAGTACTTTGCGGTTGCTTCACAGCGCTGATAGTGATCAAGAATGTGTTTGTGCAATTCGAGGCACCAAGGTGTAGAGCGGTCATCATTCCCTGAAGAAGCCAGTGTTCTTTACAGAGGACTTTTGCAAGGCTTTAATCTAGAATTGGCGGCTCAAACACTAAATGGTAAAACTCGCGTTGGCAGCGTCGCGCTTCCATTTATTTAGTACTGAAGGAACAGGGTTAGGCGTTCTTCAGAGTTGCATCCATAGTAAGAAAAGGCAACGAAATTCATCGTGTTTTCCCTGCCAACATTGGATCCTTCACTTGATGGTGATTGTACAGGATGTAACGCTGCAAACACGATGAGCAGATGACGCGATTCACGGGATTTTGCTGTGCAGGTTTGGCGGTTTCGGAGGTTAGGTGGAAGAGATTGTGTTAAACCGCACGAAGAAGTTCATGAATTTCAAGAAGTTCAACCTGCCGCCATTAAAGCAGTGCGAGGCCGAAGCAGGAGTAGGCCGAACGTTCGATTCCAGGCCGGCGCAAACTTGCATCAGTGTGTTTTAGTGGCAAGTGGCCGCGAGCCGGTTCCTACAGCGAGCCGAAGCTGTGCACAGCACGGGCTGCATGGGTACAATCAATTTCGCTCCTTTAAAAACTCCGTGTCCAACGTGTGGGTCCTCCATGCACTTTCCAAGTACTTTGGTTGTCTGAAACACATCACCAACACAAAGCCATGAACACCCAAAGCCATAAGTCCCCCGAAGCTGCTTTCTCTCGTGGCGCAGATCGCAATGGATGGCAACCTTTGGCTTCCTGGGCAGGAGGCACCGGATTTTTTGTCATTTTAAGGTTTCATGTATTAGCAGATGTTTCGCGGATTCCTTGTGTGATTGTTTTAGTACATATTGCTACCAGAAAATTTTGTTCCAACTGCTACGAGTGGTTGAAGTTCAAAAAACAGTTCGTCACAACAGCGTTACCCATCGCTCGCTCATGCAGCAGCTCCCTCACACGTGATTGGAGTTTTTCCTTGCAAGTGGAAATGCTACTAAGGGAACTGCATATGGGCCTCAGGGGAGTTCGAAGTCATCTGCATGTCAAGCAGAAAGCAAATTGAAATTTCCTGGTTGTAAATTGGTACGTCAATGTCAACCCAAACAGCAGAGACCACGCCCCCTTTTTTTGGCATCCGTTTCCCCTTATCTGTCTACGAGCAAACCCAAAGCTGCTTCAAGGACACCCCAGACCTTAAACCCTAAAATCCAAACCCTGAGCCCTAGACCGGCTAGATCGTCTTAGGCCCGTGGGGCATGAAGACCGCGGTACATCTCAAATGGCCAGCCCCCAACCTGACCTTGTACGTTTCGAGTTGGTCACCCATGTTCCTTTAGTAAGTATCCATGATTCCAATCGCCCATCAGAGAACATGTTTTGGTGGAGGTTCTTACCTCATCAGCCAGCCGTACCAAGCCAAATGTGATCCCCTAACCCAAAAATGATTCTTCGTGTACAAGCTCAGCAAAGAATCATAGCGGCCTGCCGACATGCCTTTGACATTTTGGAGGTGCGAACCATACCACGGGCCGCAGCCCCAAATTGTGGTTATTACGGCTACGATCATTCGTTCAAGCTAGGCCTACTACAATAATATTAACTTTACGAATACCTTCATTTCTGGTACAGTTGCTGTGTTACTGTAGGGTTTTTATTGCCACGATTCCGCTACTGTCGTACTTTTACCTGATTCGTTCTTCCATGGGTCATTGCATAACGTGATGAGTGGGGTCCAAGAATCAGAGGCCCCTTCTCTTGGGTCCTTGAAATAAGGATCATCGTATATGAGGTTCTTACTGCCGTCCCTATGGAAACGATCACGTTCGTAGTCTCCGAGTATTGGAGAACCAATTCAACAACAGACAAGAAATTGAAAGGCAGACTGGGATTCTGTAGGTGCTTATGGGATTTTATTGGGATTAGGGTAGGTTAGCTAGGTAATTTTTGGAAATAAGTAGCATTTGCTGAAGCGCAGAATCACATTGAAAACGAATTGGAAATTGGGATAGTGCTGTATAATTGGACTATTGGGCCATTGTTGGAAGGGAGTCTGGACTAAAACAGTGAGGTTGTAGGGTTGTGATTTGCAAAGACGACCCCCAAAAACAACCAGTTCAAAGGATAGCAAACGTCTGAGTAGGATTTTACATGGGGTTCGAAAGCCTTCGGTATAGAGAAAGATGTGAATGTTTCCGTCGGTATGGGCTTCAGCAAGACGGATATAATCTTACTTCGTTCAAAAAGCATGGTCTAGGGTTCAGGTAAGCTTCAACATTTGCTTTTACAATTTACAATTCTGCATCCATTTGGTGATTGTCTTTCTTCAGTTGTAATACACGGCGCCGCAGCAGTCTTAAGCTTCTGCAAGCTGCTGTACTTAGGCCGAGGTATGGGTCAACGACTGATTCTACAACTCTGGCTCCATCTGAACCATAGTCTAAACTCCTTAAAGGGGGATATATAGGGGATTCTGTAGGGGAGTCCTATAGGGGTTATTAAGGGGGATACTAGGAGTTTAGAGTAAAGCTCATTTGGTGATTGCCTTTCTTAACATTTTTCGCTTGTTCAAGCTACTATACTTTGGCCGGATAACGGGTTGTAGCATTGCGGCTGTCTCAGGTCTGGTTTAGGGAGGAGGGCTTAGGGTTAGAGGTTTACACGATTGGGACAGACTTGATGTGTATAGCTATTATAAGCAGATTCCTGGATCCCAGAAGTGGGTAGAAGATAATAGCCCCAAACCCTCAAATGTAGCCCAAAGGCCGTTATTCCGCATACTTTTGGGCTTGAGGTTATAACTACTTGGAAGGTCAGGGGGACTTAGAAAGTAGCTTAATAACCCTAATAGCCCATATAGTAACCCTAGGTATCCCCATCATTATCCTAGGTACGAAGTCCCAATGACCCTCTAAGTACCAGGACCCTCGTAGTACCCGTAATTTGGGTTGTAGGGCCCCTAATTGTAGGTACCTTGGCGTGAATAGAGGGTAGTTGGAGGGTCTGGGGAGTGGCTGCAGTCTTATGTTGGATCCCCACCCGCTCAACGTAATGCAAAGGGATGATGGTGAAGTGCAAGCTTTCGTCAAGCAACATACACTCCCTTGAATGCTCAAGGGGCACTTTTCAAAGTAGGTTAATAACCCTACAAGCCAAATTCCATTTCTCTTGATTGTTAACCTCCTTACTAACTTGCATGGACCCTAAGCCCCTAGCCCTAACCTCTACACCCTAAACTCTAAGCCCTAAGACCTAAACTCGACACCCTAAACCCTGAACCCTAAGCCCTACACCCTAAACCCACCCAGGTTCAGGACTTCAAGATCTGGTTCACGCCACCAGCGCGGACCTTGAGTCTAGATTACGATAGGTGCCTAAATAGGGTTTAGAGCTTAGGGCTTAAGTTTTCCAATTATCACAAACATCATGGTCGTAGGTATCCCTCGCTAACCTGGACCCGGTCGAACACAAACTCCAGACTTTCAAGCTTGGCAAGCCCAAGTGCATTTGAGGGTTTATAGGTTTAGGGTTGAAGGTATAGGGTTCAGGGTTCATGGGTTTTCCCGTGCCTTCGAACTCACCAAACTCAAACACATTGCAGAGCTTGGGACCTTAGGCACTATTCGGACGACCACTCTTGCGGCCACATACTATTTGAGCTACCCTATACCTAAGTCTCCAAGAACCCAAATGATGGAGCTTTAGGGCCCAAACATCGTTCATACTGTAGTATTTTGTTTGGGTTCTTTGAGCTACCCTATACCATGAGCACACAAGGAGGGGGGAGTGACACACTGCAACATGCTGAGAGCAGAGCAGTGTTTGGGCGTATCGTTTGACAGTTAAGACAAACCTCAGGGATCCAAATAGACAAATGTAGGTAATATTTACAAACTTTTGGGCCCAATGTAGGTACTATTGGTATTCTTGGATCCCCAGACAAAACCTTAAGCCCTAAGGTTCTTGTAAGGTTATCAAGGGACAGGTTCCCCAGTTATCCAGGCGTCTGCAGGGGGGCTTATAGACGGCCCCGAAGCTGAACCTAATCCATTGTCATCGAACCTTAAATAATAGGGTTTAGGGTTTAGGGTGTGCACGCGAGGTCGCGCACTCGGGCGTGAGCCGCCCCTGGCCGCGCGCTTGCGTTGCTTGTAAGCCCACCCCGTCCACCCACATTACATTCAATTAGGGTTTAAGGCTACCTGCGTGCATGCACGCTGCATGACACTCAAGGAAAGCGCTGCATTAACTGGACATGCAGGCTCAAAGAAAGGGTCTGAGTAGCCCCAGTCCCCTTCGGGCTGGAGCAATGTACAAATTTGGCACAAGCTTCGTTTGAGACAGCTTGACGGACTATTTATGGAGGCTGGAGGTGGTTGGTGTTCGGCCGCCATCACGGTTCCATTGCTCAATGAGGCATCACTCCTGGCAACTGGGAGACGGCACGGCCGGTTGAAACTTGTCGCATTTGTTCAAAAATTCAAAAAATTGTTGTCTTTTATTTTTGAGCTCATTCGAGGGTCTGTGGGTGCTTTGCCGCAGTCGGCTTTCTCCAATTCATCACTGCTGGCATTGCTGCTGGAGGTGCTGTCGCCGGTTTGCTGCTGCCGCGCGTCTCGTCGTGGTTTCCGGCGATTTTCATGGTTGGCTCGCGTGACAGTCTCTCAGAGGTTGTGATGCCAATAGAGTGCGCCAGGTCTTTGCGCGCGATCCAGAGCTTCTCCAGGATTTGGACAGTTTTGGGTTGACGGCCAGAAGTAGCTACCTTGAATGCAGCGTGACTGCACAAGGGGCAAGTGTCTCGCGAAGGCGGCAACCGCGCCGGGTTCCCTCCCGAAGTCGCAGAAAATTTCACACCCTGCCGAGGTGGCCTGGGCACATCTCCTTGGGTCGAGTTGCTCGAGCAACGGGCGCGTTTGTGCAGTCTGTTTTGCTGCAATCTTGACAACGGCAGGGCGGGGGAATGGTCCTTGCTGGCAGTTCTGTCATCTTGAGTAGCTGAAGTATCCTTCGCGTGGGCCGCGCTTTTAGCACGCCATCAAGGTGGCGGCATCGCTAGCTGGCTTTGGAACTTGCAATATGCATCCCGTCTCTGTCCTGGGCAGCATCACTGCGGTCTGCAGCTGTCGATGTGTGTGTTCGGTCATGATTGACGAGTTGCTGTTCCTTTCCTCGCTATCATGAGTGTGCACTGTTGTCAGCAGTTGTCATGCGTGGAGCGTCGCGGCCGACCAACTGGAAGCCCTGGAGGCCCTTGGAGGCCCTTGGCCGGCCCTTGGCCGGCCCCCATTGAGAATTCCCGGA
>CAJNIZ010046332.1:5020-25204 GCA_905231905.1 Symbiodinium pilosum | reverse complement strand
GCTTGACGTCAGCGACCCCTCACTTAGTATAAGGTTTAGGGTATACAGTAGAGGGTTTACGGTTTAGGGTTTAGGCTTGAGGGATGTGACCGGATTTCAGCCCGTAGTTCTGCGTCCTGGCTGTTAGACTTTTAGGGCTTCGGATTTCGAAAAGACCTCTTACGCATCTCCAAATCCCTGGAACGAACAGCTTCAGGATGTGCAGACCCCAAACCCTAAACCCTAAAATGCGCTCTTGGTTCTGGAGTCTCAAGGTCTCACTGACTTGGCACCTTTAATGCCGGAGGGCTGTAAATGAGTACCAATCTCATTTCCATTTTGGCAATTACTTAAATGTAGGCTTCTTGTACCATAAATGCACAACGACTCTAGGGCCATAATCTACTTTGAATTACTTAGGCTTCTGCACTAGGGACCCGTTTATCTCTTGTTAAAACCCTAAATCCTAAATCCTACAGTATTATTTAGGCGCCTGCTTCAATGATGACGGTCGCCATCCACTTCACGTTCAACCTCACCTTGCTGAAGCCTCGGAGTCTGTTCGTTTAGGGTTTAGGGTTGGGGTGTTTGGGCTTGTGATTAGGGCCCTAAACCCGAAACTCAACCCTCGACTCCAAAGCCTGGAATTGTGGAATGCTTCTGGTGGATGTAGGGCGGATTCCTCAGAAATTTTGGCGGGTGCCTGCATGAAACGTCTGCTTGACCAGGCCAAGGGGTTTAGCGTTTACTGGGGTTGCCGTTAAGGAATTTAAACAGTCACCATAATGATGCAATAATATGGGTATATAGTAAAGAATAAGGTTCCCTTCTTCTAGTAAGCTCTTGATTAGTAAGGGCGCCCCCCCCCTTCAATTGATAGAAAAGCCTCACTTTTACAGGGGCCTCAGACGGCAGAAGGAGATCTTAAAAAAAAAAATGACGTCCACGGAACCCCGATTGGGGTCCAAGCAAAATCAATATAAATTCAATTAAAATCCATTTGAATCTTATTGAAATCGGATGATTATTTCTTATAGGGTTTAGGGATAATTTTCTTTAAGTCCAGGATGTTTAAGGCCCAAAAAGTGTGTCTGCCTTTAAAATAGTCTTGGAACCCCATTTTCGGGCCCGAGAATTTTCTTTACTTCTAGAGAGTTTTATTAATCTAGAGCACGGATTTAAAAAAATCCTTGAGAGCAACACAATTTGGGTTTATACTCTACGGTATGCAAGCTTCAAGAGTTTACGCAGGCCCAGGTACGTAGAATAGGCGCTGCTGCGACACACGAGATTGTCCAAGTTGTCATGGGATCATATTCCTCATCATGCAAGCTTCTAGATAAGCATGCTCAGTTCGGATGGTTGTGAGCAGTTCCTAGGTACCCAAGTGGTACCCATTTTCCCTGTTATTTTGATGGGGTCTCCGTATTAAAGCAGAACAGGAGGAAAAAGGCGACCTGTATCATTAAAAGGTTACTGGGGAATCTAGCTTCTGGGTATGCTTGCGCAGGCACAACTCTAGTTCTGAATCTTATGTCACTTGTTTGGCCCCCCAAAGCCTATAAACCCTAAGGGACGAAGTACCTAATAAACACATATTTATTCAAAACCTATATATACTAGAATTACTATTACCCACGTCCCAAGTACCTCAGTATTGGGGACTTGGACCCTGAGGGAAACCCCCTAAAAACTAAGCCCTAAACTCTAAACCCTAAACCGCGTCGACGGAAGAAGGCTAAGCATCCTTTGGTGCGGAGTCGTTGGTTGTGTGTTCATGGAGCCTGCAGAACCCAAAGGGTCCAATGTGCCCACACAGTACAAAGTTTAGTGTTTAGGGCTTCTGTAGTAGGAACTTCCCTTCTAGTTTATCCCTTTGTATGAGTACTTGGGGCCCTTTGGGGGAGGTTTTTTGGGACCAAAAGCCCCGAAACCCAAGCGCTAAACCTAGGGGGCTAAGCGGCTAGTCGTGTCAATCACAACCGTACAGCAAAGGCTGAGCCCTTGTCACAAGCATGTGGGAGCACTACATAGCAACATAGCAATATAGCAGTATAGCAATATAGTAATATAGTAATATAGTGATATAGTGATATGCTAAAATAGTAGTATAGCAATATAGCAATATAGCAATACAACAATATAGAATGTTGCCGCAAGTGCTGGACTCTCTTTGTTGGTTTTTTAGGGCTGGGGGTCCTTGGAAGTTTTCCTTGTTGATAAGCACCTTTCAAAATCCTCATAGCATTCCTGTGTACTTAACCCCTTTGGAGCTGTATGTCTTGGGATGACGGCGAGGGTGTGCACGCCTCAAAAGCGCGCCGTGACGTTGACAACCGCCCAAGACAAGGATGGACCATGCACTGTAAACCCTAGGCCCTGAGCTCAAAGTCCTCTAAGCCCTGCTTAGACCTTCCGATGTAGCATTGTGTTTAGGTGCTTCATAAAATGAGTCCAGGACGTAGTATATGTGATAACCTCAAAACCTTCACCAAACAACAAAAGGAGCGACACAGAAAAAACTCCAAGTAAGTCCTGGAACCGAAGCCTTAAACGCTAAAACCTGAAACCCTTAAACCTCAGGCCCCAGACTCTAAACCCTAAACCCTTCACCTCAAACCCTTAACCTAGACCCGGAGCCTCAAACCTCGAAGACTGCTTTGAGGGTTAGGGGGACACTGTAAGTAGCGTAATATAATAGCCCACAAAAAGCCGTATAACAACAACAGCTAAATCAATCTACTTAGCAAGTTCCCCTGAGCATCCAGGTAGACTCTGTAGACCTAAGCCCGTCATCCCTACGGTTTAGGGTTCAAGGTTTCTAGCCCCAAACCCTAAATCCTCGCCTGTTAATTTCAGCCCTAGGCCGCGCGGCGAGGAGGGTGGGACACCGCAACCCAGCTGCAATGTTGGATGCCGATTTGGATTTACGGTTTAGGGTTCGGCTCTCAGGATTTTCTGTTTTAGAGATTAGGGTTCATAGGGTTTAGGTCTTCGAATTTTCTGTTTTAGGGCTAAGGGTGAAGGATGTGGAGTCTAGCCCTTACAGCATTTGTAACACATACCCCCACATAAACCCCAGGGATCAGGGCTTAGAGTATCCCAGACCTCCCAAATACCTACAACAATCGCCTTTGCCGCAAAAAAAAGGGCGTACAGGCCATTATTATGTGTACTTGGGAGGTCTAGGTTAGGGTTTTGGGGGGTTCGGGTGGCTTCGTCTACTACAGTACCATAACTCCCAGGGTATAAGGTAGTTAGCGTCATGCAGGAGTTTTGGTATCCGCCCTGTAAACACCAATGTCTTTCCAGTAGTTATTACATTTTCCGTTTTCTTGTCCAATTGATTCTCCACAATTGGGACACGGTCCCTAAACCCTAACTAAACCCCTAAATCCCACTCGGGATTCCCGGACTTGGTCCGTGGCGCAACTCGGCCCGGGGGTTATGGGTTCCGGGCTTGGGATACTTACACGGTGGATACTAAAATGCTGCTTGTCCCTAAGTACCCTGTATCATGAACAAATCAGCTAAGATAGTCTAATTAGTGAAGTCATGCATGGAAACGTATCAACAGTAGGATTGTAATGCGTTGGGCTTGAGGATTTCGATTTTGCATCAATGCTGTAGAGGGCTCAGGGTCTCAGAGTGTCAGGCATGTTTGGAGTTGCTCTGGCTGTCAGTCTTCTGCATGCCCAGTATCAAGAAACCAGAAGAACAACCATGCTTGAAGGTCAGGGTGAGTACATTAAAGACCCCCCTGTACGGGCCACATAGTAACCCTAGTCATCCCATCATGGGCCTACTTACGAAGTCCCCTGACCCTCAAAGTAGTTAGCAGTGTTCCACCTGCTGTCCAGGGTGATTGTTTGTGTTTTTCATAGGCCTTTTTGATTTACAGGTTTAGGATTTGGGGTCCTTATAACGAGGATCTTGGAGTCTTGAGCAGTTGGTTATGAGGAATCTCCGGGCACCTCTCCTCGTGTAGCCATCTGAACGTACGGGATCCGTACGCTCGCCCCTTGTTGGTACTACTAGCACCATAGTAGGAAAACCTCACAGCTACTTTAATTTGTACTATACCATCAAGGACTGGACCAGGCTTTACGAGGCCATTGTTGGATATTAAAGGCGGAAAGCCCTAAGCCTTAAGACTTTCAATTCTCAACTCTGAGCCCTACAAACCTAGGTCCCTACAACCCTATAACCCTAGCAAGGCTGCGTGTCATCGAGATACAAGCGCCGGACGGGTCTGGCTATCTGCGTTTATGGGGAGCTGAGTTTCGGCGGGTTGGGAGGGGATGGGGGTTTGGGTCCCTTTAGAAAAAGAGAGACAGGAGAGAGAGAGAGAGAGGGAGCAAGAGGGAGAGAGCTTCGGGGTTTGGGGTGTAAGGGTTCAAGGATTTAGGGTTTTAGGGTTTAGGATTCAGGGCTTTGGGATCAGGGCGTTCTTGAAAATTGTTTAGGGCGCCTTTTAACCCAAAGGGTCCATGTAGGTGTATAGTATATGCTTAGGCCCCCCAAGTACATACCATATGCCAATGCGGAGAGAAATTTGGGGTGTGTAAATATAGCCAGATACAACCAACGCAGCCGAACGAGGCTTCGTGCCCGATTTTTTAGGTATGTATGCGTTTTACAGGGACCTAGTTTTCAGGAGTTGTGAAGTGCTTTCGGCTTTAGTGTTAGGATTGGGGTCAGGAATCATATAGCCCGAAACATAAGTTCATATGTAAGTTGTTCCCAAATCCCCAAAGCCCCGATGCCTGGATCCGAATCTTCACTCACTAAACCCCTAAACCCTCAACCATGATGTACACGAGATTCCTGAATCCCCAACCCCTGAAGCTCAAATCCTTGGACCTCTACACCCAAGTCCCTGTACCCCAAACCCCTGAGCCCATACAGGAGTTTCTCAAACCGTTGTAGTCCCTACATAGGCCAACGAAGCTACACGCGAGACGCCCCAGTCCTACTGCAAGTTGAAATTTAAGCGAAGGGTAGAGCTATATCAATCGCGGTAGTCGCCAGATGGAAGAGGGATATGATTCATGATAGCAGAAGCTGCCATACTAGCAGATAAGCTTTCTGAATCAAATAGCGCGGACGGACTGACACTCGCCTGCAAGTCTGGCTTGGTGTTCAGGACCTCAACCCTAAACCCTCCTCAACCCTGTTACCGCACCTTGGCATGGTAAACCCAAATCGCCAGGCTACCTTCACCCAAACTAGCAACTTCAAAGGTGTTTCTCCGAAGTACATATCCTTTTCTCGTTCATCCCCAACAGACCCCAAGGACGAACAGTAAGCCCTAAACCCTAAACCCAAACCCTAGGGATCCAAATAGCCCAATGTAGGTAATATTTACAAACTTTAGGGCCCAATGTACACTTGGATCCCTAGGTAAATGATTCATCATCCCGCTTACTTTGTTGGGCTGCGCGTGACGCTGCCAAAATGTCTCCGGAACTTGCTTAAGAAGAGTTGATGTTTAGGGTTTAGCTCTTAGAGTCTACTATGCCCTCAGGATCTAAGTGCCCAAATAGCGGAGGTTTAGGTACCAAAATCATTCGGGCTAAAGTATGGTAGGTCAAAGGCCCCATTGTTTTGCGTACTTCGACCCTTGGTGGGTCAGGGGACTTCGTAAGCAGGTTGAAAGCCCGAGCAAGCCATTGAATCACCCCAATCAACTGCTATCAGTTTAGCCTACTTACTAAGTCCCCTGTGCCCGAGGTTTAGGGCTGAGGGTTCGGCAAGGATTTTGGGGCTACATGGGTTGCATTTGAGCAGTTTTATGGGGATCTAAGGGGGACATAATGTGTGGGGGATTGTGCTTCCCCGTATGATTCGTATAGGATCTTTGTTGTACGGATTGGGGTTGTACGGAATGGGTTACCAACGTCCTCTATTGCCTGTACAACCATTAGATAGTAATTACCTCATTAATCTTCATATAGCCCCATAAAGTAAGAAACACTTGTATTTTTTGTGACCTAAGTACTAGCACTTGCCAGTATCGAGCTGAAAGTGCGACGTCCTGCTGACGTACGGCGGTTGAAGCGCACCAACAACGTGGCACGGCGCTTAGCAACCTAAACTTTTAGGGTTTTAGGGTTTGGGGTTCAGGGCTTAGGGGTTTAGGATTCAGGGTTTAGGGGCTTAGGGTTTAGGGGTTTAGGGCTGCATTTAACAGGGGATACTATAGTTCCCAGCATAGAGTAAGATTAACAAGTCCTTTTGGATCAGAGTCTTTTATGAGGAGACCAGACGCTTACTTGGGTCCACCACCACAAGACACTTGACAAGTTCCACATGCGGTAGCGCGTTAAGAAGTTTCCAAGGAAGAGAGTCCTCATCCACAGACCCAAAACCACAAACCAGAACCTCTATATAATCTCAAAACCACGGATCCTGAACCCGAACCCTGAAATATTTGATTTTACCATGAGCCCTGAGTTCTCTTTGAATTCGATTTGTGTAGCTTCTGATCGGAAGAAGCTATAACGACCTCACCCCGCATGGTGGTTCCATAGAAACCAGTCCGATGTATAGGAGTTTCTCAAGACTAAGGGTACCCTTTTGGGGGGTCCTATAGTGGTCCCCTTATTTTGGGAAACTACCCTATGAGCTCTACATATATATATATATATATTTTATATAGGTTTACTAAACCCTTAACCCTAAACCAGCTTATAACTATAGTTCTAACCCAGCTCGAATCATTTCAGAGGACTTAGGCGCGCTAAAGTGGGCCAGTACGGGGACGCCCTTAGTTGAGCTGCTCTCTTGCAAGAGTTTATATGGGGTAATTGAGGGGCCACTTCGTAGTTTCCCCTTCATCCCCAAAGATTGTTGAGGTCCCAGGGGCACCCTCCTTGTGAGAAACGCCAAACCTAAACACCTAAAGCCAAACTCTACGTTGCCTTTCCCTCGGGCTCTAACCATATAAATAATACCTACATTGGGCCCTAAACCTTATAAATAGTACCTACATGGAGCCTTAGGGTTTGCCTCTGTAGTCATGACCGAACAGCTATGCATGAGCCGCGTGAGCTTATCCCTTGGATTTGGACTCTGCCCTGGTGTTTGGACTCACACGGTTAGGGCCTAGGGTTTAGGGTTTAGGTTCATGGGAATATAGTTCCTAAACCCTAAACCCTGTGGTTTGCTTACGATCTTACTGCGGTTGAGTAGCCCTACAAAGATTGTGACTATTTGGAGGTCTGGTCCTCTTACTTATAACCCTGGTACAATCACTGCTGAACTACTAAACCTTAAGGGCCCAAGTACCCAAGTAGGATTTTCGTAGGTCCCAGAATATCCGCATATATGAAGCTTGCCCTGTGGGCATATATGCTAGGTTGAGTACACCAGTGCTTTGCAACCTGCATGCCTTGCCGACCCGAAGCCTTAAATCGCACACATCAGATAGTGAGCCCCTTCAGCCTAAATCCTGAACCCTCAACCACACCCTAAACTTAAAGCCCTAAATACTAACCCTAAACCTTGCTGTTGATGCCAAAAATCTTGCAAGAACCTTATACTTTGGTAACTCGAGTATCACGATTCTCAACGATGCTGGGCCACAAAAGTCTAACCCCTAAGAGCTTCAATCCTAAAGCCCTATGACTCTACAGGCAATAACAGAATGGAATTGGACTGACATCCTTCCCCAGCAGCTGTGGTGGTTCTCTCAGATCTTCAAGTCAAACGGCTAGGATGCGGAGTTTGGGGCTTTGGATTTGCGATTTGGAGTGTAGGGTGTGCAGGGCTTTTGCGGCTTACGGTTTAACACAAAATGTATGGGGTTCAGGTCGGGAGTTTTGTTGAGCGGATTTTGCACGAGTTTTGTGTTTTTGTTTCTGGATTTATGTGGGCTGGAGGGCTTAGGGTTTAGAGCTCGGCGTTTGGGCTGTATACTTGTGTGACATGAGGATTGCACCTGGATGATTTCGCCAAGCATGGAGAACCAATTGGACACATGGGAGATTAAATGTGCTATAGTCTAAACTCCTTAAAGGGGGGTTATATAGGGGATTATATAGGGGACTATAATATGGGCTGTTTAGGGGGATACTAGGAGTTTAGACTATAGCTCAAATGGAAGCTGGGGATTTGGGAGTCAGGCTGGACTGTACAAGGCTTTAGTTTGTGAGGGGGTTGATGACTTCGGGGTTCAGGGGTATGGAGTCTTAGGGGTTTAAGGCTTCGGGATGTTTAGGACGTGGAGAAGCAAATTAGACCCCTTTGATTTCCTCAAGCCCACCGGAGCAAATTGAAAAGAAGATGAACATCAAATGGAGCCTTGGGGCTTCACTTGTTTAAAAAGCGATCAATCCTAGCATAGCGCTGGGGAGTTTAACAGAGAACTCAAACGCAGCTCAGCTTTGAGCTTGCTTGGCTTTCTGGTAAGCATTCTTAGTAGGATCCCCTCAGAGGAAGGTTCTATGGTTTATTTGGGGATAATTACTGGACAAGAAAATGGAAACTGGTATATACAGGGGATATAAAGGGATAATGGAACATAAAATGGAAACTACTACTTGGGGTGTAGGGTTTAGGGCCGAAATGATGGACTTGGTGGCTTCATTGGTCAGATGCATACAGTATTTGGTGGTCGAAGGACTTTTCAAAAATAATGAGCCCAGCAACATGAGCCGAAGCATTTCACAAGATTGTCGTCTCCGTATAATGTAGCCCCCGTCACTTGATACAAATTATTTGGAACAACCCTCAACCCTAAACTCTAAACATCAAGGCTCTGCTCGACAAGGTTACAAGGTCAGCAGCTGCCATTTAACGACCACGACCACCGTTGTTGAGCAAATTTTGCAAAAATCCTTATTAAGAAGTCCAAAGAGACTTTTATCCCGCACTCGCCCCCCGAGTCCTAAACAAAAACGCTCCTGAAACGAGCCGTTGTGAAGAGTTGACCTTCAACTCGGAACCCTGTACCGAATTTAAGCCTTAAGCCCCAAACTGTTAAAGTCTTAAACCTAAGCCTTTGAACACAAAGTCTTCCAAACCCTAGCCCCAGACCTTTGAATTCTAATCCCTAAGCTTCGTACCTAGACCCTCCTTCTACCTTCTATATACCCTACATACCCACTATTAGGGCCCCTATACCCCTTTTTTAAAGGTACCAGGAGCGCTGGTAGGTTTGATCCCCGTAAACCCTAAACCCTATAAACCCCTAAACCCTAAACCCCTAAACCCTAAACCCCCTAAACCCTTAATAGGTTTGGCCTCGACATGGAGCAGAATGTCACTGGTACCTTTCACTACGCCTTCCCTGCGCTGACTCCCTCGCGGGCTCAGCATTATTAAGGGCTTTTGGGGATTTGAGCTATAGTCTAAACTCCTTAGATGGGGATATATAGGGGAGTATATAGGGGAGTACTATAGGGGCTATTAAGGGGGATACTAGGAGTTTAGACGATAGCTCATTTAGTGCTTTAGAGGCTTGGGTTTGGGGTTAGCGTTTAGGGCGGTGTATACAGAGCTCTGGAATTTTCGGTGTTGGAGCTGTATGGGGCGGCTTTGAAAGTTGCACGTGATATGTGAGGACTATAGCCTCGAATAAAATTCTAGAATTAAGTGTAGTGTGCAGCCAGTCGATCCACAACCAACCAAGTGACACCTCGCCATAGCAGTAAGACCTTAACTCTGAGACATCTGCTCCTCCAAACCCTAGCGGTCAAAGTATAACTACGCTATAACACTCTCCCGAAACCTTACCCTATATGTTTTGGCCACTGCATTCGCTTCTGTATGCTCCCCATCATCTCCCATCACCTCCTGATACAAGCGCTATACTTGGAGGTCCATGGGTGGTTATATCCTGCTTTTCATTGCAATTAGAGCCTAAGGCTGACCTTTCAGAGGACTATGGAGTGCGAGTACCGTTGAAAAACTAGGTTAGAACAACCCATGGACTTTTCAGTACAGCCGAGAGAGCTAAATGATGTGGTAGTTTGCATTTTCTGTTCCATTACCACTACTATAGAATCCTTCTTTCAAGCAACCGATGGACTTCCAAGGTAGAATCCTAAACCCCAAGCCCTAAACCCTGAATCCCAAAGCCTAAGCCCTGAGCTTAGTTCCAAACCCTGAACCCCAAATCCTACAGTAAGCCTTGAACCGTTAAACCCTAAAGATAAAAAATGACCCTAAACCCTAAACCCCAAACCCTAATGCCAGGGCAGCCCAGGGCATGCCGTACGACAACCTGTGGCAGGCTTTGTTTTCCTCTCCGAAAGGGTCCATGTAGCTGTATAGTATAGGGTTTAGAATTTAGGGCTTAGGGTATGGGCTAGAGATATATATATATATAGTATGTACTTAAGGTCCAAAGGAGTTCCCAGAAGACTACTTCAGTGCCCACATTGATACCATATAGCTACATGGACCCTTTAGATGTTTGCTAGTTCTCTCATGAAGTGTTGGTTTGAGTCTTGCGATTAATCCCCTCCCCGTAGTACCAAGTCCCCCCCATACACCCCTTGATATTAAATTAATATACCACAGTGGGGAGTATTTGATATTTAGAGTGATGGTCTGCGGCTTCAAGGGTTTGTGCTCTGTCTTCCTCTTTGTGCTTGTTTAGGGTTTATGGTTGGGGTTTGGGCTGATGGTGTTGAATGAAGGCTCGGATGGTTTCCCCCGCCCCACCTTTAACCACAACCCGCTCCGTGCAGCGCCCGAGACTTGGGATGGGCTCAGATGAAACGTTCATTTCAAATCGAAATAGCTGCAGTCCCGGCATCCATTTGAGCCTTCGACCTTCTTCACCTCTTCTTTGCTTGCGGTTGTCCAGGGTATGAGGGAGTGGCGCAGTGGACCACCTCCGCCGCCACTACCACTTCCACCATTGCCGCCGCCCCATGAATACAGACCTAAACCGGACCCGACGACTTAAGAAAGGGATCTTAAATAGCCTGTAATTGACCCTAAGACTCCCAGTTACCCAAATAGTAGGTTACTGGGCTTTGTAACTATAAGGTATATAGAACCCAGAACCCGTCATTTAGGTAACTGGAGCCACATCCTAAATCCTAAGCCCTGAACCCTTGGAGGCCTCAGAGCCCGAGGGCAAGCCATAAGCTGTGGTCTCAATGCCGAAGCCTGGTAGCCGAGGAGCTGGCCCTCCTGAAATGTACAGCCATAGCAATAATGATATTAATAGTAATAGTAATCATAGTAATACCAGTAATGATAGTAGGAACAACAGTGGTAATAACAGTAGCAATAACAAGATGAGTAAGAATAACAGGGTTAAGGGATTAGGGTATAGGGCAATAATATTGATAGTAGCAATCGTAATAGTCATAGTAGTACTAGTTACTAATGACGCCTGGGCCACCCAAGATTCAACACGCACGGCTAGCGTCTGAAGCTCAGAGCCTATGTAGGTGAAGCCAGATTTTGAACCTTAAACCCCTAAAAACTTAAACCCTAAACTCTTAAACCCCCAGGCTTAAAACCCCTAAACTCTGAATCCGCAGACCTTAAACCCCTCAACCCTTAAACCCAACACTTTAAGCCCCTAACCTCCGAAACTCTTCAACCCCAAACAGAATGAAACACATATGCGCTCCGACCGCCCCGACCCTGAAAGGTCAAGCTGTGCTCTGACAGCCCATTCTGCTCGCCAAGTGCTCAGCATGCAGCAGGGTCTAGCTTTGGAGTTTCCATTTAGCTTTCAGGGTTTAGTGTTTAGGTTTGGAGGTCACCTTAGGGGTCAGGGTTTGGTCTGGGCCTTACTTTAGGGTTTAGGCCTCAGGCTCTGCGCCAGGGCTGTAAAGGTTTAGGGTTCAGGTCGCAGTTGGTTGGGCACCCTGAACCCTCTAAAACCTAGCTTGGGACCCTTTGAGTCTTTTCAGCTGCCGCTTGACGAGGACGCAGCTCTACCAACACTGCGGATGGAGGATATCTTGCGCCATATAGGGCTCCTAAACTATGAAAATCCCAGGACTTGAGGGACTTCAGGTGGTGGAGGAGTTCTCTTGGAACAACATGAGGCCCTTGGTGGGTTTAGGGTTTAGGTTTTAGGGGAGGCTTTTCAATACTACGCCCACAAACAGACATATACTTCTGGAAAGGACCTTACAAAGTTTCTCGGAACCCCTAAACCCAAAACCTTTCAAAAAGTAAAACCTTGAATCCTAAACCCAGGATGGATTTGAGGGTTTCGCAAGATTAGGGGTACCATTCGGGGATCCTTATGACAAGGATTAGAGTATATTGAGGTCTATATTGGGGTCCCCTGATTTACTGTAGGGGAATTAGCATTTCCTTTCATGTTGAGCCTGGCTTTTGTTTCTTTCCGTTGAACATATATGTGGGGCTTTCCTCCCAGGGAGACCCAGCGAGACCTGGGCAGGATTAGAATCCGGAGAATTCAGTCCTCAATATAGAGTAAGATATGGCTTTCCGTTGAGGTTAAGAATTTTGATTCATGAAAAAGAGTATATGACCTGACCTGGGTCAACCACCAAGCACTAAACCCTAAACCTAAAACCCTGGTCACCAGCAGTGGCTCCAAATTTAGATTCCCACAAACCCTTGGAGCTTGCTCTAAGTTTAGGGTTCAGGGTCTAGGGTTTAGGGTTTACGGTTCAGAGTCAAGGGTTTAGGGTGCAGGGTTTAGGTTCTAGGGCTTAGGGTTTTGAGCCCCACGTAAAACGCATTGACACACCGGACGAACCCTAATTACAAGAGATGCTTACAATAACAAATCTGATGAGTCTTGTTTTACAGCAATCGCACTTCGAACTGCCATCATCAATGCTTGTCTTCGCTTTTTGCTCCCTAGAGCTACTGTATCACACCCACACACCCTAAGACACAAACCCTATCGATAGCCATCTACATGGCTTCATGGTCAGGCAAATGCCACAGCGAATTTTCGCACTTTGCCAAGAAGCTGCTACATAACCTTGCGCCCTCGACCCTAAGCCCGGAATCCTAAATCCCACGCCCGAAGCCTTTAATCCACAAGCCCCAATAAACCCCATGAGCCTAAGATCCCATACTTCCTCTGCCCCTCAACCCCAAACCCTAACCCCCCCCCTCCCCCCTGCAAAGCCGCAAATAGTCCTGGAGGCCTTATCGGGAGAGTCAGGGTTTAGTAAGTAGGTTGATCCCGGATTGCTAGGGTTATTACGTGGGTTACAAGGCACTAACCTGCTTAAAGCCCTAAACCCGAACCCTTCACCCTGAGTTCCCCGGACCCTAAACCCTAAACCCTAAACCCCTAAGCCCTAAATCCTAAGTTCCCCTGACCCTAAACCCTAAACCCTCAACCTTAACTTCCCCTCCCTAAATCCAAAACCCTAAACCCTTCAAGTAGAACGCCTTAAGCTGGGTTGCTGTTAAGTTAAGTTAGGTTAGCATAGTTGGTGTGTGTGCGTATATATATATATAGAGTAATTAGTATGGTTTGCCCCATACTGTAACTTGAATTAAGTCCCTTGGCAGCAACCGAAAAATCCTAAACCCCAAAACCCTAAACCCTACATCCTAAACCCCAAATAAACCCCAGACGCTAAACCATACATCTTAAACCTTAAACCCCAAACCCTGAACCCCAGACCCTAAACTCTACATCCTAAACCCTAAACCCCCAACCTTTTGCCCTACATCCTACAGCCAAAATCTCCATTTCTAAACCCTAAACCTTACACTTTAAATCCTAAAGCCATCCTAAACCCTAAACCCCCAACCCTAAACCTTAAACTCTAAATCCTAAAGCCTAAACTTCAAACCCTAAAACCTACATCCTAAACCCTAAACCCCCAACCCTTAACCCTAAACCTTAAACTCTAAGTTCTAAAGCCTACATCCTAAACCCTAAACCCTCAACCCTAAACTTTAAACTCTAAATCCTAAACTCTACACCCTAAAACCTATACTTACCGAGGATGAATCTCCTCACAATTCCCATCCCTGGCTTCTTCTTCGGGGAGGCGCCTGGCTCTGGTTTTTAAGATCCGGGGCTTTAGAGTTTAGGGCTTGGAGGTTAGGGTTTAGGGTTCAGGCTTTAGGATTTAGAGTTTAGGGTTTAGAGTTTAGGGTTCAGGGGTTTAAAGTTTAAGGTTTAGAGGCTTAGGGTTCATGGTTTAGGGTATGGGAATATATCGTCAGTAAATTAGGTTTAGATTTCAGGGTGTTGGGTTGGTAGGGAATATGGGAATGTGTTATCTAGGGATTGCATCTCCTGACTCCCTACCAACAACCCGTAAATTTGGATCTGGGGCTCGGGGTCTCTTGGGTTTGGGGTATCTGTGGTTTGGTGGTCTACTTGGGGGGTCAAGGGGACTTAGTAAGTGGGTTAATAATGGGGATAACTAGGGTTACTATATGGATTATAGGGGTTATTAACCTACTTACTAAGTCCCCCTGACCCTCCAAGTAGGTTGTAGCATGTCAGCTGCAGGTCTACAAAAGCGTGCAGGGGTTCTTGGGTGAAGGCTTGTTAGTTTTTTGGGTCTTGCGTTGGAGAGGTGGTTGCGTTAAGAGGTTTGGTATCGCAGCTATTGGAGGAGACGACTAGTCAAAATTCCGCAGCAGCTTGCATAGTCTCGACGGAGTGAAAACAGCAAACACATTTCTGACATTGGTAGTGATAGGACTGGAAAAAGGCCATCCGTAGGAACATAATCACAAAATTGTTCTGCAGTTTTTGGCTGGAACAACGTGATTGCAGGCCAAGAAAACCTTAAATCCTAACCAAATGATGAAGTAGAATCACAACAGCCGTGAATGACTTCTGGTGGCTCATCCTTAAACCAACACTCATTTCACAGAGGGTGTACGGTTTAGGGTAATCAAGCAGGTAAAGGCGTTAAAGCCTTTGGGTGCCTTCAGAGGGGCTTCAGCCCTTCCCCTAAAACCCCGGTACCCCTCCTGGGTTTAGGGGTTAGATGTTAAGGGTTTCGGGTTTAGGGGTTTAGGGTTATATTCCCATTGCGGTATACTACAGTAGTATATTGGGGAAGATCTAATTTTAGGGGGCGGGGAGTTGTGATGTCAGCAGGGCGGGTTTATAGGGATCAGGTTGGAGCGACGGGGATTTAGGCAGAGATTGAGCCATGTGAGCTATAGCCTAAACTCCCAATATCCCTCTCAAGAAGTCCTATAATACTCCCCTATGTGGACAAAGTTCTGCTTTTCCCTGGATATACTAGACTTGAAGGCCCAGGGACTTAGTAAGCAAGTGATGAATGGGGCTTAAAGTTCCCTGACTGGGGCTAGTCTGCAGCTAACCCCATGTCTAACCTACTTGCTAAGTTGTTTGAGCCTAAAAGTCCAACCAAAATGCCCAGGGTTGAATATAATTGCAGCATCCTTCGGACTTTGCAATTTGGTCCGGTTGAAAAGCGGCTTGTCAATCTACATACTGAGTCCCCCTGACCCTCCAAGTAGGATCATGCCACATGGAAAATGGGGATTTTTCCAACAATCGAAGACTTATGTACAGTTCTTAGAAGGGAAAGTGCAGTACACTATATCTCGAAAAGGAGACTTTAAGACAACTGTACCATCCAGTACTTCCTTCCGAAGTGATACTCTGCAGTTCAGATTATTCCCCAGGCCATATTCTCAGGCCCCCATGAGGCACATCTTTATGTGAGCTATAGTCTAAACTCCCTACGGGTGGTTATATATCCATATAGGGCATTTGATAGGGATGATTGAAGGGGTTATTCAGGGGGATACCAAGAGTTTTTGCTTGGGCTCATGTAGCCCCCAGGTCCCTCGCCACCCCACTAGCCACTTGTCATACGTAATCATGCCTTGATCTATGGCGGTATGTCGGCATGTCCCGTAAATCCAGCAAGACACGAACATACTGTTGATCCTAAAAGACCTGCGTGACCCCATGTACGGTGTTCCTTGGGAAGTATGGTATGATAACATGCTAGATTCATGCAAGACTGTCGGTATCAACATTTGTTGAAGCTTTTCTGGGAGCCTAGATTCCTAGAACCCTGAACCCTGAACCCTCACTTATTTAGTTTGTAGTGCGTACTTCTTAGTGTTTCGGGTGGACTCTGCACCCTGCACCCTAAACCTTGAACCCAAAACCCTGAGACAAGCATTTTTTCAAGCAAAGCATGGGGCGTGGAGGGCTGCCGCAACTACCCTAACCCTTCAAACACTAGCTGGGCATCAGATGTAGCGTTTAAGGTGTAGGGTGTAGGCAGTGGGTCTAGGGTCTTGGGACTTCTGGCCTTCACGTTCAGTAGGGTTGAGGGTATAGGCTACGGTATAGGGCTTAGGGCTGAAGGTTTAGGGTTTAGGCTCGGACCACGAAAGAGTACTGACACCAAATGTAAGTCTCCAAGCCCTGCAAGCTCTAAGCCTGAAGCTTCAATCGCCTGAAGCCTCAAAACCCTAAGCCCCAAACCTTAAACCCTAAACCAAAAGCCCTAAAAGAACCCTTTGCCTTGAACCTCTAAAACTGTTTTGAGGCCGAAAACTAGGGGTACTTGCTTGGGAGCGCCTGTGCTAAGGGTAAAAATGGATTTGAGGTATATGTTTTTATAGTGTGTTGATTCACTTATGGAGATTCCCTAAAAGCCTACACCCAATCAGGAAATCCATAGAACCTAGAACCTTGAACACACGAACTTAAACCCTTAATCCCTGAATCCCAACAACCCTAAGCCCAAACCCCTCAAACCCTAAACCCTTAACCCAAATGCAAAAAGCCTAAACCCTAAACCCCAAAACCCCCAAAACCCTGAACACCAAAATCCCTAAAACCCTAAAACCTAAACCCACATCCCTAAAACCCTAAACCCCTACAACCCTAAACCCACATCCCTAAAACCCTAAACCCCAAAATCCCTAAAACCTTAAACCCCAAATCCATAAAGCCACATAGACCCCAAAATCCCTAAACCTTACACCAAAATCACTAAAACCCTAAAACCCCAAACCCCCAAATCCATAAACCCCAATCCCCCAAATCTCTAAGACCCTAAACCCTGCACCAAAATCCCTACAACCCTGAACCCTAAACCCAACTCCCTAAAATCCAAACCCTAAACCCCAAAATCCCTACAACCCTAAACCCAAAACCCAAATCCCTAAAACCCCAAACCCCCGAGTCCCTAAAACCCTGAACCCTAAACCCCAAAACCCCTAAAACCTGAAACTCTAAAACCCCAAAACCCTAAAACCTGAAACTCTAAACCCCAAAACCCCTAAAACCTGAAACTCTAAACCCTAAACCCCAAAATCCCCAAACCCTAAACCCCAAAACAGGGTTTCCTCAAAGCAGGAGCCGGCAGAGGAGCTAAGCGACGAGGCTCGGGACATGCTGCAAGGCCGGGAAGGGGGATAGGGAAGGGGCTTTAGGGGATCAATGTTAGGGGATCCTTTAAAGGGGGATATAGGGGTCATATAGGGATATTATAGGGATATATAGGGTTTAGGGATCTTGTTTATACTTTTTGGGGTATGGGATTCCTTGAATTTATGAAAAAAGGATCCTTTTTTCTTCCTGGGGTAATGTGGCCTAAGTTTAGGGGTGTAGGGGTCAAGGGCTTAAGGGGTTTAGGGTTTAGGGGTTTAGGGAGAAGGGGTTTATGATTTAGGGGTTTAGGAGTTTAGGGTGAAGGGGTTTAGGGTTTTAGGGTGGTGGATGGATCAGGACAGTAAGGATTAGGATTCATGCAGGTTTTAGGAGAAGGATCCAGACCCACACCGGGTTGAAGGTTCAGTGCTTAGGCTGGGCCAACCAGTATTCCGGACTTTAGGGTGTTCAGTAGGGTCAGGGCGAAAGGACGTACGGTTTGGATATGATGTACAGACAAGTCCTCAATGGGCAGCGCATGCAGCCCCTAAGACTCCCAGTTGCCTAAATAGTAGGCTAGTGATGGGCTTTGTAACTAGAAGGTATATGGCCCAGAACCCATAATTTCGGTAACTGGAGCCCCAGAACAGATGCTGTATGGAGCCTTGACTGACTTTTCTGCATCATCTCAACAACCGGAAAGGGTCCAAGAACCCAACTAGTATTTGCTGTGGCCCCAAAGGTGCAGGGTTTAGGGCTTAGGGTTTTACGGTTTAGGGTTTGGGGTTTAGGGATTCATGTATGAAGCTAAAGTATCAACTTTAAAGCGGAAAACCCAAGTTATGACCACGTAACATCATATAGCCCGCAATAAGTACTATCAGAGATAACACGAGTGTTTCGAAAGACAGCTACCAAGCCGTGAAGGTAGTGGAACCGGCTTTAACCCCAAACCCTAAACCTGCACCTCGCCCCGGAAAGTTTTTTCTTGTTTTGGGGGGTTTAGGGTTTAGGGGGTTGTGTTTAGGGTTTAGGGTTTAGAGGGTGGTGTTTGGGGTTTAAGTTTAGGGCTTTGGGTGTTGAGGGTTGGGAGAGGATTTGGAGCTTCTGTCTTTGCAGCGTATGGCCTTCTGTGCTGATTCGTTTTGAAGCCTACATACGCCCAAGATTTAATTCCAGTCCGGGCTCAGAGTGGGGTTTACAGGATTTTACAGGTTAAGGGTTAAGTTTTTAGGGGTTTAGGGGTCTAGGGGTTAAGGGCTTAATGGTTTACGTCCAGGAGGTTAAAAGTTAAGGGTTCAGGGGTTTAGGGTTTATGGTATTCAGGAAGTCCAAACAATCAAGCAGAGAACCCTTGGTGTTGCAAATCCCAAGTTTCAACCGTGAATTTCAAACTCTACTCTAGGGCTCCGTGTGTATGAACAGTATCTACTTTTGGGCCCTGAACCCTCAGCATGCTGTTTATTATAGTATGTTAGAAGACTCTAGATCCCTCGATCCCAAGGTAGGATGTACTTAAGATCAATTCGCAGTACCAAGCGTAGTACCTTTTTGTGGGCTACTTGGAGCGCAGGGCCTGAAGCCCTAAACCCTGAACTTCTGTCAATACCTGTTATGGCCGCGAGGCAACTGGGCACCACGCGGGGGACCCCAGGTTGTTGTATCTGGTGACACATGGCCTGATGGCTTAGGGTTGTAGGGCTTAGGGTATCCTGAACCCTGAAACCTCAAACAATCTGGTGACACATGGTTTGAGGGTTTACGGGGTTGCGCAGATTGGGGGGGTGGTTTAGGGATTAGGGGGTTGGGGGCTTAGGGATGGGGGGCTTAGGTTTCAGGAGTTTTGGGTTCAAGGGGTTCAAGGTGTGAAGTCTGGGCTTGGCAGGGCACAGGGGTTGGGATTTTTAAGATACGCGGCTTAGGGTTTCTGGCTTAAGGTTTCTGATAGGGCTTAGGGTTTAGGATATAAGGTTTACGGTTCAGGATTTGGGGAAGGCCAGTTTTTCGGATGTTCGAGGGTGTTGGGCAATGGCGAAGTGGTTTGCGCGTTTCGGGCTTGCCCGGAAAATGAGGTTATGCAAAGCCCAAACTGTAGTGAACAATCAGAGAGTCTTGTGGTCCCAAACTCTAAACCCCAAGCCCGAAACCGCAGGTTCCAATCATTCCTTTAAGGTAGCGAAGCGTAGGATTAGAGGCTTAGGGTTGAGGGCTAAGGGCTTGAAAGGGGGCACATAGTCAGTTGCCCAAGTTCCAGTCCGTGTTGGGTCTGAGGGGTGTTTTCTTTCGGGTGCCCAAGAGGGATCACAATTTTGGAGGAATTCCCGCGAATGGCCGTGACCGAAACCCAAGCCCCAAATGCGGAACCCGAAGCCCTGAACCCAACAAACTAAAGCCTATATTCACGCCTGGTAAAAGGTGCTGTAGGAGACTTAATTCATGACAAATGCTATCCCGACTATCCCCTGATTACTTCTCTAGCTCTCATATCAGATGTCACAAAACCCTGTTTCAACTGGATAGGCTCCAAACCGTGAACCCTAACCCCTCCTTACACTGCACCTGCAAGCCCTCAACCCCAAGCCCAAACCATAATCCCTAGACCCAAGCCCCAAGCCCTAAACCCTATCCTCTAAACCCCAAACCCTAAGCCTCAAGCCCCAAGCCCTAAACCCTAAACCTCAAGTCCTAAACCCTAAAGCCTCAAGCCATTGATAAATAGAATCCATCCCTGTTGGGAAGCTTGCCCAGAAATAAACACCCAATAGGGGACTATATTAATTGTAAACGCTAGCGCGCGCCCGCCTCGGCTGGCGGGGCTTCCCACTGTAGGAACATGTAATTATAGACATACAGGTATTTAAGTTAGGTATATAGATACAGTCACATGCCTATTACATACA
>CAJNIZ010046331.1:19381-40152 GCA_905231905.1 Symbiodinium pilosum | reverse complement strand
CTACTGTAACCCTTATATAACCCTAGTATTACCCTACTACAACCCTAATATTGCCCTAATACAACTAAAGCCTAGGCAGAAAACAAATTTGTTACCCAGACCTGGAGGACCATTCGTGACAGACATGGAGACTAAGGGGATCATGTAAGGCTTATAAGGATTGCAACGTAGTAGCCCAACCATTGCGAATGTCATCCCCTATGGTCCGTGTATAATTAGTTATGGTACAATATGCCCCGAAACCTTATTCCAAGAGAACCGGCCCCTACATTGAACCCTAAACCCTACGGCCGGCGCACCCTCCCGTTTTGACGCCTAAGGGGGTCCCGATGTCGTGACAAATTGGAGAACATTGACGCAGACAAAGATCGACTCGACCTATGAGCCTGTATATGAGACCCTACACCCATAAACCCTGAACCCTACCTTCTTGAGCCTACACCCTAACACCTAGTCCTGCTTGAGGGTTTTGAGTCTAGATGGTGTCTGGGAATCCTCCAGTCTGGAATGGTCTGCATATCAAGCAGAACCCTCTTGTTTAGGGTGTAGGGTTTAGGGTACACTGCACACCATCCACAACAGAATCCTTAAAAATGGACTCCTGCAATCTCTTTGCAATCTTCATCGATTCCTGCTGATCCATCACGGCCCGTATGGCAATGCGAAGAAGGAGAAGATGCAGCAAGTGATGGGCACGGGAGGAGCGGAGCCTTCAATGGTCACCAATTGGGCTTCCACTGCTGCCAAACGCTGTGCCTGGTCGCCGATGCCCATCAATTTCCCTGAGCGTCCAACTACCCAAATATTAGGGCTTCAGGTCCCCAAAACAATACGGGTTCTTGTGCTTGGGACCAAACAACCTATTACTAGAGTAATTGGAAACTCTATATGCTTCTCAGCCGGAGATAGTCCCACAAAAGCCGAGATTCACCTCGAGGTTCGTAACACCAACAAAACTCTGTTTGGCCTCCCCTAAACCTTGACAAGAAACCGTTTAAAGTTCCTAAAAGCCAAGCCCCGAGGTTCCAGTTTACAATAACCGTGCACTTTGAGGTCCTTAGAATGGAAATCGTTACTTCGCTTTATGGGAGTATATGATACCTGTTTACTTTGGACCATTAAGAAACAGATAAAGCTAATGCCTTGAAGGATTGCAAGAAGAAAGCTGATGCATCAGGCACTGTGCTTATGCGGCCAAATATGGTGGGGGTTTCCGGCAATCAGGGATCCCTTTTTGGGGGGGGTCCCAACTATACTGTTTTGGGACCTTTCTCCGGGTCCAAGTATCAGAAGTATTGGCATCCACAAGTTAGAGAACCCGGGCTGAAAAGCAAATCGCTCATTTTGGGCGTAGACAAAAAAAAGTGGACCTGGAACCCCTTTTCCCAAGGTGGCTCTTGATGAAGCTGGCTGCTGGTCTCTTCCGTACGCTTTCAACGTCATTTCAGTCTGCAGATTGGTTTCTGAGCTATTGAAGCCATGGAAACCTTTGAAGCTAAAAAGGCTTCGAAGCCGAGATCATGAACGAATGCAACAAGAAAGCTTGTGCACCCTAAACCCCCCAAAACCTGAACACAGCAAGGTTTAGTTTGTTAAGGTTTGGGGCTATAGGGTTTAGGGTACCTAAATCCCCTAATACCCCCTAAACTCTATCCTCCCTGAAGCCAACATGAAGCCTCACCTAGCCTCCTTTTAAACGAGTAGTCGCCGTGCTAGGGCTGTGTTGGGCTTCCAGGGTAACCCCACCCCTAAACCGTAATCCCGAAGCCCTACATCCCACACCTGCATTTTACACCCCGAACCCTAAAACCTGAACGCCTAAGCCCTGAAGCCTAATCCCTTAAGGCCTAACCTAAAACCTTCATCCCTAAACCCTAAACCCTAATCCCTCGACCCTAAACCCAATCCCTAGACCCTAAATCCTAAACCCCTAAACCCCTAAACCCTAAATCCTGAACCCTATAACCAAACCCTGAGCTCTTGGGGCCAAACCGATGTGGGGCTCGGAGGCGCTGGGACCTCATCGCCTGGTCACGCAGACGGAGAGTGCTCTGAGGGGTTTAGGGTTCAGGGTTTTTAAGGTTTTAGGGCTTAGGGTTTTCGGGTCCAGGGCTAGGGCTTAGGATTTGGGGTACGAGTTTTAAGGTTTGGGGACATGAGGGCAGCGAAATAAAGTGTAGGGTGCGGGCAAAGGGGCGATGTATCCTACTACTCGAGGCCAAGATGAAAGCTCCAGGGGGACCTATACAAGGGCTACTGTCCTTTTCAGCTGTGCTCTATCAGGTTCCGTTTGGGGGATGGTGACGGTCAGAGAGGCCCTGCTCGAAAGTTCCTAGCACAGCCACTTCTTCCAGTTGGGTAGAAGGATGTTCATCACTGAGCGGCACTTACATGATACACAAGCTGGAAGGAATTGATGAGCAAAGCAGTTGAGCAAATTCAAGGTCACCTTCATGTTTGATTGCTAAGTTGATTGTAGTTCCTGCCACCTCAGGCATGGAGCATGGGAAAGGATTGCGGACTTAAGCTCTCCCTACTATCCTAGGCAGAAGGAACAGCCATCGTAGGAATCCCCATAAGCCCTGAACACCGAACCCTACAGCCAGAACTTTTGGTTTCAGGGTTTAGGGTCTATAAACCCTAGACCCCAAGCCTAAATCCCAAGCCTTGGACCGCGGCTAGAGTATAGAGTTAGGTGAGGTGAGTATCCACAACAGCACTGGAGCCAACGTGCTCCGAAGCTGATTTGGCCAGACCCCAGTCCGAAAGCTCTTCTGGAAATGTTCAGGATCACTGAAAACTTGAAACACTTGAACACCCTAAACCCTAACCTGAAAAGCAAGTTCGAAGATGACAACTCAGGAATGACGTTCTGCAATTTGTGGGATAGCTTTGGGCTATGTAGTCTGCACGCTGCGCATTATTCGGGCCATGACCTGGACCCAGAAGTATATATGTAGACCACTAGCCTGGTTGACCACTTTTTTTTGGTTTGGGCCAGTTTTAAACTTACCTTTGAGGTCCAGGGAAGGATCATGTGGGGGTTTCTCAAAGGGTCCCTAAAGGGAGCCCTAGGGACCGTGACCTCATGGAACCCTCAACCCCAAGACCTAAACTGTCTCACTGCAGTCTCCTAAATCTCATCCCGAGAATTCCTATATCATCACCCAGCAAACCTTAAAACAAACACACACACACAATATGAAACAGAGGTGAACTGAACTTACCCTTAACCAAACCTCCTAAACTTTTGAACCCGCTTGGCTTCTCCCCTGCCTGGGCCCTGCTCTCCAGCAGCAGGAAGAACAGGGGCCGGAGACTCGTCAGAATTTTACTGGAATTAGCTTACCCAAGGTCAGAGTTTATGGGTCATATTTGCAGACTTAAGGGCCCAACCTAGGTATGGCTTATAAGATTTAGATCCCCAGAGTTAGGGTGTAGGGGGAGCGGTTTTGGTTTGTTTTACGCTTCAGGGTTGTGGGACAGGAAGCAGTCTTGGGGAGGCAGGTTGAGCATAGCTAATAGCTATGTGTTTCACATCTTTTTGAACTCTAAACCCTAAATCCTAAACCCCTAAATCCTAAATCCTTAACCCTAAATCCTCATAGGGAGGCCCCCCCACCCTGTAATAGTTGTATAATAGGAGTATAAGAGGACGAAAAAATCCCTAAACCCTAAACCCCAAGCCCTAAACCCTAAACCCCTAAACCCTAAATCCCTAAGTCCCTATACCCTAAATACCCTACTATTCCTTATAGGCACTATTACTGGGGGTGGGGTGGGGGGGGGTCCACCTAAATCAAAAAGCTCAAGGCCTCCAACTCTAAGGCTTCAGGGTTTAGGGCTTAGGACCTAGGGTTTAGGGTTTAGGATTTAAGGTTTAGGTCTTAGGGCTTAGGATCTAGGGTTTAGGATTTAGGGTTTAGGGTTTAGGGCTTAAGATTTAGGGTTTAGTGTTTAGGGATTAGGATTCAGAGCCTCAATAAAATATCTCCTAAACCAATCTTGCAAGTCTAGGTACTTTTTGAAGGAAGCCCTGAAAGGCCTCCATACTAGGGGCGCCCTGCGTCTTTGAGGGCTTAAGGTGTAGGAGCCATGTGTTGCTAGAAAGGTGTTGGGACCTGAGCCTTCAGGTTTAGGGTTTACAGATTCAGCTACTAAACCCGAAACCCTGTTATAGTAGTTTCCATTTTCTTTTCCAGCATCCCTATATTATCCAAATAGACTATATACAATAGGGTTTAGGGCAGAACCCCAAAGGTCGTGAACCCTCCTTAACGTAGAGTCATTCTGCCACCCCACCAAAGGTAAACCATAGGTCCGCAGGCTACCCTAAGTGACTCCGAGGCCCTAAGCCAAACCCCAAACCATTGCCCCTCCAACCTAAAACCCGAAACCCTACAGCTACAGCCCTACTCTCTGAAACCTAGGCCCTAGGCCCTCAGCGCTTTAATTAACCGAAGGTTGAAACCATGGGCCCTAGTATGGGCCCTTAACCCTGGGATCCTTATATACCTACTAAATATCCTATATGTACCCGTAAGGGTCCCTACAATCCCCTCAACAGGCCTATGGGCCCATATTAGGGGGCCCATACTTCTAACCAAACTTAAACCCTAAACCTAAACCCCTAAACCCTAATTCCTAAACCCTGGAGCCTAAACCCTGAAGCCTAAAGCCTAAAGCCTAAACCCTAAAACCCTGAAGCCTAACCCTAAACCCTCAAGCTCAAACCCTAAACCGTAGAATTATCCTCTAAACCCCAACAGCCCTGAGACTCCTCCATGCTGCGCGAGCTCCGTCGCTGGGGGGTGGCTACAAGACGAAGCTCCGGATCTTTGGGCTCCTTCAAAGCGGGTTAAGGGCTTAGGGTTTGGGAGTTCTACTTTGGGGCTCATTGCTTAAACATGGCGTTTGCTTGGGTTTGGGGTTTAGGATTTAGTGCTAGGGTTTTAGGATGCAGGCCGTGCGTGACTGATTCACTTAGGTTCCAGGTCTCTAACATCAGGGCTTGGGGGTCCCCAAACCCAAAGCCCAAACCCTAAACTCTAAACCGTAAGCCCCAAACCCGGTTTGGCTTTGGCTAGAACTCTGAGATGGTTCGACAGGCACTCGTTTTGCTGAGGGTCCAAGTACCGAGACACAGGGCTTAAGGTCCCAACTTTTGTGATATAATCGGAACTGTTTCTGGTACCTGCACCCCAATATTTGTGTGATTGAACTTGGCTTAAGTTAAGGCTGGGCAAACCATAACAAGTCATAGATCCGCATTCAGGAACCTTTGGGTGTTCTCACCAGGGTGCTTCTAATAAGAGGTGGGTTGGCTATAAGTTGCCCAGCTAAGGGTTTGTAGAGTGTTGGTATGTGGAATTGCTTAGGGTTTGCCCTAAAGAGCTTCCTTCCTAAACCCTACACCCTAAACCCTTAAACCCTACAACCTGAACCCTAAACCCCTAAACCCTAAACCCTAAAGGTCAGGGTGGCAGCCTGCCCAAGTTTTTGATAGAGAAGTTCTGGGTTTCACAGCCCAAGGATTTTTTAAAGGTATACTGGGTTTGGGGTTTAGGGTTTGCTGCTAAGAAACTTAAGTTAGTTGACCATAATATGGGTATATCGTACATGATGGGCTTTCCTTGTTCCATTACATTATATCAGATTATATAACTAAATTTACGTCCTTTAACTATACAGGATTATGTATAGGGGTTTGACTAGACTGGCGTGGTATTGGAGTAACAACGCGTTAAAGATCATTAGACAGGGTGCTTTATCAATGTCGAAGCAAAGTTACACATGCAATGGGCTACTGTTCCCTTCATAGCCTCTAGGGCTGAGGCAATCGAAACCACACTGATAGCTATATCTCACATAGAAGCTTCTCAAAGTGATTTCCACTTGAAACGTACAATCATAACCTATACCCGAATCCCTAATCAAATCCTGTTAAAAGTCCCAAGCCCTAAGGTTCAAGGGACTCTCCGAAAACCCAGGTATCTGAAGGGGTTAGGATTTAGTCAAAGGGCTCAAAAGGTGGGATGAAGGAAGGTGGGGTATAGGAAATAAGCCCCAATATAGTAGAATATATATTAAGGATCCTTTAACCCACCTACCTTCATCCCACCTTTTGAGCCCCCTGATTTAGAGAGTGCTATCCCAGCAATCGCTTTCTGACTACCTGTTAGTACCTGAAACTTGCACTCTTACCTGGACACGAAATGTAAGCGAAATAACGGCCCAAAAGACCGATACGACATCAATTGGGCTCCAGGCTATTACTAGCTAATGTAAGTTTCTGTAGGCCCTATAAACACCTATCCCACAACCTTAAACTTAAAGCCGGAACCACGACTGTTGTTTTACTTCGGCCTCGTTCGTGCGCGAAGTCTTCGGACGCTTCCGTTTGGGGCCCTGCCGCACGAGGATGACTGACGCTTTAGGGTTTAGGGTTTAGGATTTATGGTTTAGGATTTAGGGTTTCGGCTTTAGGCTTTACAGTTTAGGGCTTAGGGCTTGGGCTTTAGGGTTTAAGGCTTAGGGTTTAGGGACTCAAAAGGGCCAAGGGACTGAGTAAGTAGGTTATACCTTAAACCCTAAACCTATATGCAGGTCAAGACCGAGCATTTCAAATGGGTTGTTCTCAACATTGTGGGCCCCTTTTGGTTGCAAATTATACTACAGCACCTGATAATTAAGGGTAACCGAAGTCTTGAAATATTACCTACCTTGGGCAATGTGGAGCCTAGGGAATGACTGATGGAGGGATTCAGGGATCAGGCCTCGGCCAGCCGCTGGGGCTAAAGCAATGTGTGGTGTGTTTCCTGAACTGACTGAGCTGCAATCAACTTGCAGTTGCAGTGAATAAAATCCGAGTTCTGCCTCCCGGGCGACCTGGCCGTGTTGGAATTCCTGCCACGCCGCGCGCTTTGCTAGAAGCATTGGCTGACTGACAGACTGAGAAGTTTATGCGCGACTGAATCCCTGGCCTGCAGTAGGAGGCTTCACTGGTGGCGGCGGAGGGTTCACTCCGAAACCCATTGACGAGGCCATGCGCCCCATTCAGTGACCCATTGGCGGTCGGTTGAGGGACGGAGGCTTTCGAGTTTTGGGTTTAGAGTTTAGGGTTTAGGATGAGTTGCAGACCTGAAAAGGCCTCATGTGGATTGGCCGGGTATCCCAATCAGGATTATGTAAGGTTTGGGTTTAGGGTTTAGGGCCCAGGCTGATCTCTCCATTCCCACCTGAGCTTGACCAAGAAACTAAACTGCACCCACACCCGCATAACTAGGAGCCTGCCACCCACTTAATATCAAAACCTCATCTTGGCAAATCCTGTTAACCACTACTTGCAGAACTCTTAACGTCTCTACACACCAAAGCCTTTGTACCTGCAAAGAGGCCCGAAACAAACGCTAGCACATCAACATGTCGAACTCTATCCGTTGGACCCGGAACCTAAAGCCTGAACTCTAAACCAATTCAGATGCCGCCTGAACCAAGACAAGTTCCTGAGGCAGATAACGCTGGGTTTGGAAAATGTTACGAAAGCTGTACAGGGTTTAGGGTTGTGGGCTTACGGCTTTGGGTTTTCGAGGTTTTGCCGTCTTGGTCCTAGGATTGCGCGCCTGGGTTTTGGACATGAAGTCTGAGGGTTAAAGGGCTTTGGGTTTCAGGTATCTAGACACTACCTAGAGTAACCTCTGTACCCACAAAACGGGGCTTTGTACCCAACACGTTGGTATCTTTACCTTTGCCGAAGGGTCTAGCTTACATTAAGCAAGGCTTAGTCGTCCCAGCATGTGGAGGGTCTTCTATGATGAGATTTCCGGATGAGTCTTTCATATGAACACCACGTAAATACACAAACATATATGCATATGTGTACATATATATGATAGATGCGTTTGCGTACTTATATTCTCACACAAGCTCCTAAGGAAGTTTTCTGCACTCACCAGGAACAAGATTTGCTCCATCGACTGGTACAATTGGTAGTCCTTCAATCGGTAGTACAGTTTTGCCGGGAATGCATCGAAACTTTTAGAAACTGAGGTTACATATGGGCTAGAATACCTAGACCCCAAACCCTAAACCCAATACCTAGGAGTTATGTTGTATAGGCAAGCTGAGGCTTTTTGAAAAGGGAATAGAAAAGTGATATCGGCTATAGTCGAAACTCCTAGTATCCCCCTTACTAATCCGTATAATAGACGCCTATACCATCCCCTATACACCCAGTCCCCTCAGACCCTAAACCCTAAACCCTAAAGCATAATCCCTAAACTCTATATGTCCACCGGCTCAAGGAGTTTAGACTAAAATAGACCCATGATTAAGAAACCCCCTCCTTTTTAAAGGCCTTAATATTAGGATCCCTAGTATGATCCCGATTAAGGGGAGGGGGTTTATTAATCAGGGGTCTACATTACCTACCCTAAACCCTAAACCCTCAATAGTAGTTTCCATTTTCTTTTCCATTATCCCTATATAACCCTCCTAAACCCCCTGGGTTTAGGTCTACATTAGGTTTCAGGGGTTTAGGGTTGATGTGCTTTGACCCTTGGGGTCCTAATGGCTCAAGGACTGACGAGTTGAGGGCCCTAGGTGGTTTGGGGTTTAGAGTTTGGCATTTAGGGTTGAGGGTTTAGGGTTTCAGGTTCGGTTTGGCATTTAGGGTTTAGGGTTTCAGGTTCTTACAGTTTTTAAGTTTAGGGTTCAATTTTTAGGGTTCATACACGTTTCTAGGTTTAGGGTTTAGGGTTCATGCACTTTTTAGGTTTAGGGTTTGGGGTTCATACAGTTTCTAGGTTCAGGTCTCTATAATGGTAATCATTAGGGTTTACGGTTTAGGTTTCGGCCCCGAGAATGGTATTCATTCGGATGTGGGGTTTTGGGTTTTGGTACCTTTTATGGTAATCATCGTAGATTTTGGTTTATGGGGTTTTGGTCAATATGGGACATTTTTGTTGTTTGTCGCGAGGGCGAACTTTCCTCCCGAGCAACAAGGTACACAACTCGAAAGCAGCAACAGCCGCGTAAACCATTAGCAGAGCAAAAACAACCACCCCCACAGCGACAACCTAAAAACTAAACCCTGTGCCCAAAGCTTAGCTTGTTAAGTTCCGGGCCCTAGAAACCATATCCATGGTTTGGGGTTTAGCGTTTAGGGCATTCAGGTGTCGAGTAGTAGGCTAACCCCAAATGCCTCCATTTTGAGTAGCGATGACAGGGAGCACTTGGAACTTTCCATGAGCTGAAGTCATTGTGTAGCAACGCCTTGAATTAATTGTGATAGTCCATAGCACTCACAATGTTAATCCGGGCATTTACGTCTATAAATAGTACCTGCTCTGGGCTCCAAAGTCTGACACAATACCTACCTTGCGGTATTTAGATGCCCATGGTTGCGAGCCCTAATGCCCAATATCCTTTTGAGGTCTTTTGAGGTACTCTACACCTCTCATATGCGTCTTACCTCGCCACTTAGGTGAATGCGGAAAGCTCGCTGAGCAACACGTCCTGCAGCTTCACAGGCGGGAGCTGTCATACTTCAAATAACGTTGCCTTCTGAGCTGGCTCGCGTTGTCACTCTGGCGCTTCTCAGATTTTGATCCTGAAGGCAGGAAATTGTGTCGACATCACAGCCAGCGAGCAAAGGCCACTGCTCTTCACAGGAGACTGCAGCTGCTGAGGATGCGCCCTATGCCACATGCTGCCAAGGAATGTTGGTTCTTATGTCGGCCCCTACACCGGAAAACCCCCAACCCTAGGCCCTAAACCCTTAACCCTACACTATACACCCTAAACCCTAAACCCTAAGCCTGAACCTTGAGCCCAAACCTACCTGCACTTCAGGAGTAGGCAGGCCATCGGCCCAGCAGCCAGACTAATGCAGTCAACAGGCCATTATTCTGCATACTTTGAAGGTACAGGAGCCCTAAAACCCTAAGAGCTCCAAACCCTATTACATGCCTTTAAGCCCTAAAACCTAAAAACCCTAAGGCCCCCAGAAACCGTAACCCCCTGAACCCCAAAAAGCGAGAGCCCTAAAAACCCTAAAGCGTCAAACCCTATGCCCTAAACCCAAAAACCCTAACGTCCTAAAAAGCCCTCAAAGCCTTAAACCCTAAGGTTTCCATTTTCTTTTCCATTATCCCCATATTGCACAAATATACTATAGTAGTTTCCATTCTATTCTCCATTACCCCCCGCCCCACACCCTTTTCTTTTCCATTATCTCCATATTGTCCCAACATACTATAGTAGTTTCCATTCTATTTTCCATTACCCCCGCGCCCCCCCCCCAAACCCTAAACCCTAAACCCTAGACCCCTAAACCCTAAACCCTGAACCCTGAACCCCAGTCCTCCTCAGCTTGCTCCGGCTTCTCCCTGGGCGTCACTTTCAGCGGCTGCTCCTCTGAGCCCTGACGCTTGTTGCTCTGGGGCTTAGGGTCAAGAGTTTTGAATTTGGGGGTCATGGGGTTGAGGGTTTGGGGTTTGGAGTTAGGGTCTGGGGTTCGGAGATTACGGAGCAGGGTTTGGGGTGGGTGTAGGGGCTAGGGTTTAATTAGGGCTTCGGGTCGTTTAGTGTTTTTCCTGCATCTGGATTTGGAGTTTGGGGCTTGGAGTTGGCCACTCACTCAAAGACGATGACACCTCATACGGCCTTCGTTTGAGATTTTGGGCTTAATCTTTGTAGAGCCTCTTTTAGTTGAACTCATGTTAGTTTGAGGAGGGCGGGGGGAAATTTACAAAGAGAACTTTGGTAACCTCAACCCCAAGAGTAAGACCCCCACTATTATGTGAGCTATAGTCTAAACTCCTGGTATCCCCCTTAATACCCCCTTTAATAGTCCCCTATATAATCCCCTATATAACCCTGCTTTAAGGAGTTTAGACTATGGCTCATATAATGTTACCCTTTTTTGAAGGTTGGGGTTACCAGAATCCTGCCACCGATGTTTGCGGCTTGGAAACCCTTACTTGAAGCCCCAGGCAACTTAGTAAATAGGTTACGGATGGGGCCATAAGCAGTTCAACAATTCAGGGACTACTGACTGGGTTTCCTGGACCCCTAAGCAGTAAAGATCTCAGGACTCAACCTTTTCTACCTATGCATATATATATATGTGTATATAAATACTAAAACATTATTAGGGCCGTGGATCTATTCTGGTCGATTAAGGTTTTGGCTTTGGATTTTGGACGTTGAGTTAGGGGTTTTGCGTTTTGCGTTGTTGGTGTTGGGTTGGTGGTTTTGGATTTTGGGTTTTTGGGTGTTGGATTTGGGGTTTGGGGTTTGGATTTTGGGTTTGGGGCTTGGGGTTTTTGGTTTGGGTTCGTGGAAGCCCTCGCTGGAGCTCTGGATTTGGAGTGGTGCTGGCAGGCCCTGCACCTCAAGGCCCCCGTAGGCCTTGTGCCCTGGAGGCTCCTGGAGGCTCCTGGACGCTCCTGGAGGCCCGCCAGCAATCTGTAGGGTTTAGGGTTTAGGGAGCAAAGGAAAAAAGATGGGTGAAAATGTTAAATGAAAAGGGATTCTGGGAAGATGGGGTGATACCAAACACATATGGTAAAGTAGGAAGCCTTGCTAGCTACCAGCTCTAGCTAATCGTGAACCCTAAACCTCAAAGCCTAAACCCTTTAACCTTTAAACTCTAAACCCTGAATTGCCGGGCTTGAACCCTACACCACCGAGCTATGGTCCAGGGTGCAGGGGTTCAGAATTTGCAGAAGCTCTAGAGTCTCTAGAGTTTAGGGATTAGTGTTTAGAGTTTAGAGTTCAGGGTTTGAGGTTCTAGGGGCTCTAGAGTTCAGGCTTCAGGGTATCATGGTGATGATGCAACCCAACATGTACCGACTCGTGGCCACTGCCTCGTCCACGAACACAAGGCCGCCACTCTCCTCCTGATGGGAAGGAAGCGACGTTGTGTAGGATCTGAAATTGTTTCAAGAATTTGACTTAGGGTTTCGGGTTGGAATCTAGGGTTTAGATGTGTAAGCCTTGCTTACAACTACAACAATATACCCCCAAACCATAGTCTGTTCAAATGGTTCCTGCTTTAGGCGCTTTTACCTTGGCCGTTTCCTTTTCTTTGCAGGTCCTTCAAATGTTCATGTGAACCCCCAGGCCATGACAACAAGCTTCACCCAAAACCCGAAACCCGTGGAGAGTCCAGTTGAGGTATGGTCTAAGGTCTAAACTCCTAGTATCCCACTTAGTACCCCCTTCGAATAACCCCCCACCCCCTTTACAATCCCCTACATATAACCCCATTTACGGAATTTAGACTATAGTTCAGGTAGGGCTGGGGCCTCAGGGCTCACAGTTTCTACAAGATTTTAGGTTTAGGGCCCATTGGACATCAAAAGTGATTCGACGAAATTGCCCAAAAAACACAAGAAGAGCCCAAACGAATCTTCTACACAAATTGTTGAGGTTCAGGACAAAGTTTGGGTCTTTAGGTGTGTTTCTGAACCATGGCTTGGGCGTTAGGATTTCGTACTGGGGCTACAGAAACGAAACCTCAACCCTTAACTCCTGAACCCCACATCCTTTAAACCCTAAACCCTTATTGAATCAAAAGGGAGGTTTCTCAGTCAGTCACTCAATACACGCCATTGTCATAGAGCGGCGCCAGGATTTGCTGTTTCAAATCAGGCGCGACCAAGCCCAGCTCAAACAGCTTGCGCACCGGCACACCATCGATGACATCCGAGCTCGTCCGGCCGCCGAGCTCGCGATCGGCCACCTGCTCTGTTAGGCTTCCCGGCCTCGAGAAGCAAGCAGGCACCTCTGACACGCCTTCGTAAACAGGCGTAACAAAGGGGGCCGGCGTAAGAAAGGGGGCCTGACGCTATGCTGGCTGACTGATCCAGATGTAGCCGCGACATGCTGTTCTCTTGGCCGCCTTGAAGGCAAGCTGGCCGTCGCGCGCTGTAAGATCGATCTGTTATCTGCTTCTTTTCCATTATCCCTATATAAACGAAATATACTACAGTAGTTTCCATTTTCTTTTCCATGATCCCTATATAAACCCAATATACTATGGTAGTTTCCATTTTCTTTTCCATTATCCCTTGATCACTGCCTTGCATTTGATGTCTGCAAGCGGGGACGAGAGCAGCCCTAAACCCTAAATCCTAAAACCTAAATGCTAAACCCTGAACCCTAAATCCTAAACCCTAAACCCTAAATCCTAAACCCTAAATCCTAAATCCTAAATCCTAAACCCTAAATCCTAAATCCTAAACCCTGAATCCTAAACCCGATCTTTTCCCAAGGACTTCAGGCGCCTCTCGCTCATCTTCTTTGATTTGGTCTTAGATGGTTTGAGTCAAAGACAACTCATAAGCAACGGGGTTTGTGAGAGACGCACATCAAGGCTCAAGATTTTGGACTTGAGCGTTTGGGATTCAGGATGTGGGGCCGAGGGGCTGGCGGCACTTCATGCCAGGGTTTTTCTGGGGCTGAATGAAAAAAAGGAATATAATCCCTAGATCTATATGTATATGACATGATCTAGGTTTTCCCCCTTATTCCCTACTAGCTCCCAGGGTTTAGAGAGTCCAAGCAACCAATGGCTTGGCAATTGCAGATTTGTTTATGAAAGCACTAGCGTTGGTCTTGGACACGTAGCTAGAGTTTATGGTTTCGGGTCTAGGGTTTAGGGTGTAGGTGGTTTAGGGCTTGGGGGGTACTTGGATCCCAAATCTCCTCGTGGAGGACGTAGATCTTAGAGCTTGCGATGACGTCTACTTTTCCAGCTACCGCTACCATTACTCTTCCACGGGCATCTAAGCATGTACAGTAAATGAGGCTTACTTTAGGCCCTAAGGTCTATGCAAACAAAAACCTTTTTAGGGTGCCTTTCGGATGCCTAGGGGTTCCAAGTACTACTGGTTCTCTTGCCCGAAGCCGCAACCCCCAACCCCTAAACCCTGAACCCTAAATCCTATACCCTAAACCCTAAACCTTACACCACAAACCCTAAACCCCAACCCCTAATACATGTCGATTCAGGGTGCAGGCAGGCCTGGACCTACCCCAAGCTCTAACACCCAGGTTTTTTGTTTAGGGTTTGGGTGGTTTAGGCTTTAGGGTTTACGGGTTTAGGGCCTACCCTTCAAAGTCTGTCGAGGAATGGCCTCTTCACTACGTATATGTTTTTTGGGCCAATGTCTTACCTACTTGCGAATCCAGCTTGTGAGTTCTGAGTCATTCAGCAGAGATCGTCTGTTGCGCAAAACCTTGTGGACTAGGACTGCTTTTCTGGCCTTTGGTCATCTAAGAATGCAGGAATGGATCCTTACAATAGCCCCTATACAACCCATTGTAGTAGTTTCCGTTTTCTTTTCCAGTCCTTCTGACCCTAAACCCTAAATCCTACATATTATATACACACACACCCTATAGTCGTTTCCATTTTCTTCTCCATTCATTCAGACCCTAAACCCTAGAGCCTACAAAACCCATTGTAGTAGTTTCCATGTTCTTTTCCATTCCTTCATTCCCAGCTAACCAAAAGCCAGCTTTCGAATCAGAAAGGCATGGGGCTTCGTTTAGGGTTTGGAGTTTAGGGGTCTTAGGGGTCTTAAGGTTTAGGGGTCTTAGGGTTTAGGGTTTATGGTTTAGGGGTCTTGGAGTCTGGTTGAAGGTTTATAGGGCTTAGGGCTTGAAATTGTGGCGTAGTTTGCATTGGGGCGCACGGCTTATGTGACAAATCTTTAGGTGCTATGGTTTGTAGGGGTAGCAACTAGAATCCGGCTAGGAACCACAAAGCCGACAAACTTCCGCACCTATACAGACAGTTGGGACCAGGAGGCTTCTGTATAAGTACTTTGGGCCATCTTGACTTATAACCTACCCTTAGGGCATATATACCTTGAACTCCATCACCTAGCCCCAAGTGTACCTAGCCAGATGCTACCCTAGACCCACTGAACCTAAACCCTCATCCATAAACCCTAAACAGACCCAAAACCCTCATCCCTCAAACCTAAGTAAACCTTATCCCAAACCCTTCCCCACGCCTCGTCTGAATGAGGCGGCGATGCCGAAGCGGGAATCACAGAGGAAGCGCCAGATGCCCTTCACAAGCTTAGGCTGTCACATACCCGGGGCTCAACGTCTAGTCACGTGCCCCTAACAGTAGACCTGCCAAATCAACAGTCCCCCAAATGTAAGTTATATGGCCATTATCAAAACAAACAAGTCTATAACCAGCTTAACAACGTGGTACCATTTTACGCGTATCCATTACGCGGAGGGGTGTCGAGGTTTGTGAATAGGGACTCTAAAGGGTCCAAGGACCCAAGGTCTTAGGGCCCAAATACCATTAATATCTTAGTATTGCGGCCCTAAAGCCCTATGATTTGGGTCCTTGCACCCTTCGGGTACACCCTAAGTCCCCGAAACCCTAAGCCCTAAACCCTAGACTCTTAAACCCAAAACCCTAAAACCTTTATTGCCACAAATTGCCATATCGGGCCCTGGGAAAAGTTGGTATTGACTACCGAGGGTCAAGGTTTGAGGCTCAGAGTTCGCGGTTTGGGGTGCACAGCGCTTACCATATAGGGGCGTATACAGGGATCATAGGGGTTCATATAGTGATCTATAAGTGTTTTTATAGGGATCTATAAGGGTTTCTACAGGGGTCTACAGGGGTTTATATAGGGATCTATGAGGGTTTTTATGGGGATCTATGGTTTATCTGTGGATACATAGGGGCTTATATAGGGGCATCTAGGGGTTGTATGAAAGGATGAGAATGGGGTAATGTAGCGGTGGTCATATTACACCGGGTATTGGGCTCAGGTTAAGGGTGCTTACAAGGAACATGTGCGCTATAGCGTGAACTCCTAGTATGCCCCTTAATAAACCCTATAATGCTTCCCTATATAATCTCATCTAAGGAGTTTAGACTATATAGCTCATGTGTGGAAAAGGTTTACGAGCGCTTCAGTGGTTTCAGGGCTTGCTAGGGGTCTAAACGAGACTTGTGTATACTCTGCACCTAGAACCCTGATGCAACTCAATCCAGGATCGTGTTGAGGGGGCTCCTGGGACCCATGCAACGTGCAGGGACAACACAGGTACCATGGGGTTCTTGTTTTCAAATTTGGGATCATACGCGAGATGTTTCGGGAAATGCACATCTACAAGTAGCCCTTACAAGGCCCTAAGAGTCAGAGTACCCGAATATTGGGTTTTGGGTACTGACAATGTTGTTGAGACCTAACACGCTCTCTTTGGATATTTGCACCATGCGGGTACACTGCCCTTCACAGATGATAGCGTCAGAAAAGAATGGTGTGGCTGGCCTGATTAGGAATAACTAGGTAAGATTTGTGCAACGGTAGGTTGCGAGCCTAATTCCTAAACTCTTACCCTGAGGGTCCATCATACAATATTAATTAAGATTATGGGGTTCTTCTACCATGAATCTGAAGTTTTGGGGATTGCGTGATAATTCTATACTTTGGACCCCTAGGATAAGCAGCGCAGTGGCACCTGGAAGTACCTGGGCTTGCAACTCGCCGATGGGATTTTCGAGTGTAAACCTCGATTGCAGGTGGCACGTCTGTGTGGGACTTGACTTACCCAGCCCCCTAAAAGAAGTTCCCTTAACCCTACACCCTCAAGGTTTAGGCTTTAGGGTCTAGAGCTGTCTAAGTTTGAAACCACGGGCCCTTAGCATGGGCCCTTAACCTTGGGATCCTTCAATACCTACTCTACGCCGTATATGTACCCGTAAGGGTCCCTACAATCTCCCTCAAAGGCCTCAGGGCCCATATTGGGGCCCATACTTCTAACCGTAGATGCCTTACCCAACCCCCAAAACAATGAACCTATGGCGGTCAAATTGTGTGCGGTCCTGCTTCTCTGGTTTGGGGTCACTTGGAACTACCTATCCGTAGAGTAGGTTACAGATTATTCGCCAGCAGCTATATAATGGTATAATGTTTGCATGTGTGTATATATATATGTATGTATGCATAAGCCACCAATCCGTGTATGTAGAAATGAATGTAAGCCTCAGATAACACAGATAAACTTTTGTACATACGTTACATACAGCCTGCGAGGGTACCAACCAAATTGGCAGTGAGCTTTAAAGGAATTGCACGGCAGATTTTTTCCAGGCTTTCTCTAAGGGTCCAAGGACCCAAATATTGGGGTTTCAGGTCCCAAATACCATTCAGATTATAGTATTCGAGCCCTAAACCCTAAACCCTAAACGCTTGAGTCCTTGGACCCTTAGGGTTTTATATCATCCCACTAGGACCCCAATGGATCAAATGGAAGTGGAAACGGATCGTGAGGGGTTCGATGTGGGGAGTATATACTGGGGTATTCTCAAACTAGAGGTGCAGTACCCCTTAAGTAGATAGAATATGGGTATATGGGGATCCTATTATAATGTACCCAAAGCCATATTCTATCTACTTAAGGGGGACTATAACCCTAAACCCTTAACCCTAAATTGTAGTTTCCATTTTCTTTTCCAGTATCCCAATATAACCCCAATATCCCACTAAAACCCCTATCTATTGGGGGTCCTTCGAATAGAATATGGCTTAGGGTATGTTATAATATGATCCCCATATACCCCATATTCTATCTAAAAAGGGGGACTATACCATTTTGGGGAGGACCCTTCGAATAAGGATTATAATATCTTGACGTCTTTCTTCAGGGAATTTCCCATATTCTCAGGATGATAACTGGCCCTAAGCCCTAGACCCTAGGCCCTAAACCCTAAACCCTAAACTGTAAACCCAAAACTCTAAAGCCTAAACCCTGAACTCTAAACCCTAAACCCTAAACTCTAAACTCTAAACCCTAAACTCTAAACTCTGCACCCTAAACTCTAAAGCCTAAACCCTAAACCCTAATCTCTAAACCCTAAACCCTAAACTGTAAAGCCTGAACCCTAAACCGCAAACTCTACCTTATTTACAGGCCCCCACTCTGATGTTTCAGCGGTAACAAGGCCTGCCACGCACACTGCAAGGTCAATTGCAAACGCACCCTGAACCCCTAGACCCTGAAGCCCTAAACCCAAGCCCTAAACCTAAACCCCTGAACCCCCAAAGCCCTAAACCCCAAGCCAATAGACCCTAAGCCCTAAACAATTTGCAAGGTGTGCGGCTGAGCACGCTGCTTCTCATGGGAAAAAAGGGAGAATTCGGGGATTCACTGAACTGTAGTCCCCTTTAGACCTAAGGTGGACATAGCATGTTCATTGATTTCTTAGGGTTCCACTGTAATCAAAATGAAGAACAATTCCTAAGGAGACTACGGTGCAGATCAAAGAGAGTGTCTGTCCCTGAGATGGTAGCCCTAGCGTTCCAGTGTCCCTTATTGTATAATAGTATGATACTTCCCACATTCCGTAGGTCATACCACTAGCTCCCATGCAGTGGGTTATGATCGTCTGAGGTCCTGAGGAGGTGGCACGCAGAGGCGTGGTAACTCTCTTCATTGGCCTTGCGCTGCTCAGGGTTGACGTAAGGATGTAAGGTTGAGACAGTCTAGGACCGTTGGGTATAGTCCCCCTTAACTAGATAGACTATCGCTTTGGGTACATTTTAAAAAGATCCCCATATATCCCGTATTCTACCCACTGAAGGGGGACTATATCTCCGTGGCAATTGTAGTACCATACCTCCGCCAAATATGAACCGTATAATCAAAGTGACTGCGCGTTGGGTACTTGAATCTGAGGCTTGACTACGCGCGAGACAGGCGGTTTGGGAATCCAGCTTCGTAAATTTGAGACGCACCTCACACAAGACCCTTTAAGCCCCGCAAGACTCGTATGTACACCATGTGAAGATATGCTAGCAAGCCGAAATAGAATAAAGAGGCTGTTTGAGTCTAGAGTTTGAAGGTTCGGAGTGTAAGGGTCAGCTACGTCTTCAAGGGGCCTCCGTCTTCAAATGAAATCTGTATGGCTTCCTTGGAAGCTCAACATGCTTCCAAGAACAGTCTGGGGAAGTTGCGTGTGTACCTGCCGAGGGGGGGGGGGGGGTTAGCCTTTGTGGGGTTTGGTGGTTAGCGAAGTGAGAGTCTATCCTCTCGCTCGCTTTACCCTGTTCATGTCGAAGCTCCTGTATATGCAACTAATCATGCAACCTGAATTTCCCAAATCTTGAGGATTACAGTACTTGACCCCCTTCATCAACAGTACACCTTCGGATCAAAATCGCATAACAAAAAGCCTGCATTATGTCCAAAGTCTACAAACAGCACCCGCCTTGGACCGGGCGATTCCATCCCTAATTTTGGCGCATCCTGTCCTAAACCCATAAAGCCTGAGCCTTAAATCTATAAACCCTGAAGCCTAAACCCTATAAACCCTAGACCCAGAACCTACAGCCCTAAACGCTAAAATCGATAGAACCCTTCAGCCTAAACCACGGCAGGCACACCCGCCTGCGCGGTCGTACGGGCGATACTTCTGGCGGCACCTCGTCGTGGCTTAGCTCATGGAGGGGTGGTCTAGGGTTTAGGGTTTAGGGTTTAAGGTTTTGGGTTGAGGCTTTAGGCCCGAGGATCTTAGTAAGTTAATTACATAGAAATGGCGTTTTCAATAGGTAAGCCCCAATCAGGGTGCTTATATGATTATATCCTGAATTCTATCCTACACAGTCCCGTGACTCTTGCAGCAGAACCTTACCTGAACCCAAAGTAAGTAGCAAAACAATGGCCAAACATCAATGTCAGGAGCCACAAAGCTGATGACCCACGTACTTGTCGGGTTCAGCTACGGGCTCCGGTTCGGGGTCTAGACTTGAAGGGTGAGCCAGCATGACTTAAGAAAGTACTCAGAAGTATGGTATACTTACTACGGTTCAGGGTTTAGAGTTTAATTTAGAGTTTAGGGTTTGGGTCTAGGGTTCAGGGTTTAGGGTTAAGGGGTCGGGACTCAAGGTTTGGGTTCAGGGTTTAGGGGTCTTCAAGAATGATCCCTCTACAGTCCCTGAAGGATCTCCTCATATCCCCAGTTACTCCCCATCTAACCCTTTTGAGCGGCTGGAAAGACAGACAGGCTTTTTTCATTCCAACATGCGACTCGGGGCTCAAGTCATTATGAGTTGATGGTGGTCGGGGTTTGGAGATTTCAAGTTTAAAGATTTGGGGTTTAGGGTTTAGGGTTTAGAGATTATGGGCTGCCTCCTCCCACCAACTATATACCCTCAGGATCTAAATCTATAAGCACGGCCTAGTTCGGGCCCGAATGTACCTACTGTGGGCTATTGGGGTCCTTCCAGTAATGTTGACCAAAGGGCAGGTTGGAAATCATAACGCTGTGTCTCGGAATTCCTGCGAGACTGCTACTCCTGTGTGGTGAGAACATCTTGACCTATGCGGCTGGGGCTAAAACAGGCTTTGCATATTTAGGGATTAGGATGTAAAGAGTTTCAGGCAGATCAGATAGTAACTGCTCACAAGATGAAACGCCAATGGTTTAGGTAGAGAGGTCATACTTTTGCTCTAGGTATGCTCTTAGCCAAGAGGAATACTAACTGCATGACAACTCAAAATCAACGATGATGGCAGTGAAGGAGGTGCCATCATTGGCGTGCGAATCAATCATGAGTTGCCATGAATACCTTGCGAAGCCGGAACCCTAAACCCTAAACCTTGCCCCTAACCCCAAACCCCCCCAAACCTCAAATCCAAACCCCACAAACTATAGTCCCTTAAGTAGATAGAATGTGGAGTATATGGGGATCTTATTATGAGATACCCAAAGCCATATTCTA